>JAPYYV010000994.1:0-26816 GCA_030522625.1 Copidosoma aretas
CAACGAAAGTCACTTTGAAGAAGAAAATGAAGATTTAATTAATAACCAAGAATTTACAAATAACGAATCTTCATGTAGTCAAGAAAAATGTAACGAGTGGCTTGTAAGAGATGTTTTCCAATTTTGAAATATATTTTAAATAGGTTGAGAAGTACCTTGATGCAAGAAAACTTAGAAGCATTTATGTTAATGTCGCTTGAAAAGGAAACTTTGAATGATTTAGAAACTGATTCGATTATCGACTCTCTTGCACACAAAAGTAAATTACTTCGTAGATTGTTATTAGGTGATAAATTCTTACCGTAACATTTTTTGTTTAATTAACTCAGAATTCAGATAATTTTTTGGTCAATCATTAAAAGATTAGTTCTCAATGATCTAATCACGAATAAATATATTTAATAGTTTTAATCTGAAAAAAATTTTGTTTATAGAATTTTGAGAATACTAGAATATCTTGCGATTTCTTTAGCTTAGTAAACCACAAGTAATTAAGCTATGGAAATTTATGGTAAAATTTTCAACTTAACTTTCGGTATTATATTATGTGAGACTGTTACACGAGATATTGTAAAGTTATATAATTTATAGTCTTAATAACAGAATTTTCTAGTCTGAAAAAAAGTATTTGAGAGCAAAATGAGTTACTGACTAAATCAGTATATGGTATGTATTTTTTTGTA
Source organism: Copidosoma aretas (assembly GCA_030522625.1). Lineage (NCBI taxonomy): Eukaryota > Metazoa > Arthropoda > Insecta > Hymenoptera > Encyrtidae > Copidosoma > Copidosoma aretas. The sequence continues at coordinate 684 of JAPYYV010000994.1, forward strand.
ATAAAGAAAAACTTGTGCAATTACATATCGAACATCTTTCATTATTCTATACTTTTAATAAGTCAAAGATTGGACAAAATGATATTAAACTTTCAAAGGCTAAAACTGCATTTCGCATTTTTATTTTTTTTGGGTAAATTTTGTTTTCCTCTGATGGACCGGCCCGCCAAGAGAGTGGCCCGTCGGTGATTGCACCGATTCAATAACATTGCCAGCACGCCCCTGTGTACGGCCATATTTTAAAAATACATCGTTGATTGACTTCTTAATGTTCATCCGTCTATTTTTGTTGATAATAATAGTGACTTATAAATGTCGCATTTAAATAAGGTTGGTCAAGGTCCAATTGCTTATGATCATTCAAACAAATTTTTCCCACACAATATGTAGTTTTATTCCCAGTTATGTCTCAATCTTACTGATCTAGCTTATTTGTATCCATAATAAGACAATCCTTTTGTTTCGTTAAACTCTTCGTTGCAAAAAAAATGTTGGCAACTTAAATACGACAACAGATCGTATACTACTAAAACTGACGATAGCCAAGAAAGTTAATCGTTTTGCCTCTGCTTATTGTATGTATTGTGTAGTTCAAAATTCGCCAGATATTAATTACTTTTATTAGTGATCTGTCATAAAAATATAAATTACATGTAATAATAAAAATCATTAAAACATCTGGGTTTAGATAAAATTTTTATTCATTAAATGTATCTTCTTTTTCAATTAGTCATAGTAATGATATAAATAAGTTGCTCAAGTTCCCGCCATAATATGGACAGCTTAAATAGATAAGCTCCGGACAACATGCCTCTATTCCAGAATATTTATGCAAATAATAATAATTGGAAAGGAGAAGATCTTCTTTTTTATCTTCCTTATAAGTTTCTTTTATGTTTACAAAAAATATAAATTTAATACACTTTGAGATTATAGTGGTAACAGTGGTATTATTTCCAAAAAAAAGTGTCAGAGGTATAGACGTTTAAAGTTACCTTCTTTTAAGTGAAAGTACTAGTATACATTTCTATACTATGTTACTTTCTTTTAAGATAACAATTTCGGGAGACTTAAGGTTATTAGTTGTAGAATACATATAAATAATAGAAAAACAATTGTATGAGTTTGTTTTGCTTTCGAAATCTTACCAAAAAATTTAAATTTTCAAAGAGTACGCAATCATTAAAGTTATGAAAATGTCTTTATAAAAATGATTTCTTCGTATATAATTATCATTCTTGGTCCATTCGAGAAATTTTATGATAATTCGTTTTCTTCTCCCCCCCCCTATTTCTGTGTGGTCAAAAAACGATTTACTTGTCAATTTTTCTTTCTCGCGTCTGTTGCAATAAAAAAATCCTAAAAATTTATTTAGTATTCCTTACAACTTTTCTAATATCAGCATATTTTTTTGCGATTCTTTAAATTTTTTTTAATCTTTATCTATAGTTTTTCTGTATTCTACAAATCATAACCTTCAATTTTCTTAAAGTTGTAACCTGACATCTGCTTTTCTGTCGGATCTGTGTATTTTTGAAATAATGAACTTAAATCTAACTCTGTGTGCCCTACCTATCACGACAATTTTTGGGTGCTGATCACAAAGACACGTTACTCTTCCCAGTACACACAAAAAACTAAACAAATCAGACCTAAAAAATTCATTGGCTTTTTTCCATAAAATGTGTAGTTTTCTTAAAATTTTATTTAGAAGGTTATAGCTAATTAGTTTGCCCGAAAATAACTATAAATTTCGAACGATATAACTGAGTTACGAATTTTTCAAACCAACAAAAAATTTAAGACTTTATTGTGTGTAAGCCTTTGACAAATGTATGTTCAAAATTAAAGATACGAGTATTAGGAAAAAAATATTCAAAAAGCAATCTAGTTAACAATAACTTCACGGTACTGCGCTGCAGCACGTGTTTTAAGCTGTTCTTTTTAACAAATCATTGATACCTCGATAAAATGACTATATATCTGGGGCCCTGAAGTCTATATATGTTTGGAATTGCACAAGCTTTAAGTTGTATGCCACATGTTACACGAACATTAGTTAAACTGTTAATTCATTGAATAAAATACAAGAAAAAGTACTGCCTATGGACACAAGACAAAAACGATCTTCTTTTGTTTAGTGGAGCAATAATTTCCTCTTATTTTATGCACATACATGTTTTGGATAACATGAAGCAGCAAGTTTCTAATTTTTTGCAGCCGCCATTTTCTTGACTTTACTTTCTAAATCTGGAAACTGTTTGCTGTGATTAAGTTTCCGGTGCAGAATCTGATTTTTTGATAATGTTTAAAGAAATTCTAAGCGACAGCGTCTTTAACTATTAGTCTTAATGCCATCAAGAAAAATAAATATAGATTTAGATGCAAAACCGATATCATTAGGGCTTGCATTGTTATTACGGGAATTCGTTATCATTTATGTTGTACATAATACACTTATTTGTTTTAATCCTCCTGCTGTAATAATGATCTGGTATTATAATTGTTGGCAAGAAATAATCATGAATAGCTGTTGCATGTGGATGTCTTTGTAATCATTCACTGTACAGCATACACTAACCATATAAGTTGTAGCCGATAGAAAAATGACCAGATAATTCATTACTATAGTGTGACTAAGAGCAGACATATTATATGCATATTCAAATTGTAATGTTAGAACATACAATATATTATGACAGCACATGCCGAACCATAACATCTACTTAGTCCCTCTGGTCATTTAGACGTTAAGTAGTCGTCATATAAAGTACAGAGAGTAGCCCCTCCTGAACACATTTTTTATACACTTTTACTAGTCATAATATTATCAACAACTATTTTGTCATTCAGTTTGATGTAAACTAAAGTTGTACGTTTTTATTTTATTATGAGCTGTCCTCGTTATGCTTCCTTCACAGTAGTTCTACGCATGATCTTATTGTTGATCACAGATATCCATAAGCAGCTAGGCTTTGCAACGTACTGTTCTATATTAAAATGAATAATAATCAAAATGTTAGGCTGCATCAAACATTATATTAAAAAATTTAACAATTCTTGTAATCAGTGGACAAAAATTATGGTGCCGACAACTTTACTAATGTAACTGAGCTTACTTTAATTCTAATTATCACAGCCTTCAAAATCGCCGAAAATAGCTACTTACTGGAGAAAAGATTTGTTAGCAGAGAACAAAGCAGAGTCCCCGCACTGCCTTTATCCACCTCACAAGACCTGATAAGTGTGAATGTCTCTCTATCAGAAATCATTTATAATGCATCATATTCACTTATTTTATCGTCTGTTTATGATATAATTAGACCTATTAAGTTTTGTGTCTAATTATAGATGATAATCTAATAAATGTAACATAGATAATAATGTAATACTTACTGAGTTGTACATGGTAATATAAAATCCATTAAGATTTTTCACGAGATTATCACTCTATACGCACTGTGCATACAACTGCATAGCATAATTTTGCTACAAGCCCTAAATTTGTACTTAGCGCTTGTAAATAAATCAACAAACGTAAAGAAAAGGAAGTCATCAAAGGAAAAAAAAGGGGGAAGCAAACTCGTTTTGTTCTTGACCACCAGCTGAACTCTTCACTACTGCGTGCTAGTAATCTTAGCCGTAGATAAACACGACTGATACTAGCAGTGATCCACTTAAGGCTAGAAGCAAAATTATACTTGTGCAGTCGAATGCACAGTGTGCTTATAGAGTGATACTCTCGTAAAAAATCTTAGCGGGTTTTACATTACCATATAAAACTCAGTAAGTATCAAATTTCCATTTACATTACATTATAAAATCTTTTAAATTCCTTCACCATCCAACACTTTTTTACTCACTTTTTTTCTATCCACTAATAAAAAATGTGCTGATGATCGTCACTACCACTTGAATTGACTACAATAGTCTTATGGGTTGTAATATATATAAATTATGGATTTCTAATTCTATAAGTGAAAATAACGTTAGAAACTATAAGTAAAACTTTTTTTTTCCTCCCATTATTAAATACTGTTTATTACCTAATATATCTAATAAACAAATGTATTACTGGATAACATGCCATCAAATCTGACACATTTAGAAACCGTAACATTTTTTAAAAATTTTCTTTGAAATCAAATGTAAAAACAATATCTGCAACGATGTTTGGTTGCATATTAATATAATTTTTAAGCGATGAAATATAATAACTACTAAGTGAAACTTAATTCTTTTAGTGTCAGCAATGTATAAAATTTTTAATATTGAATATATTTTTACAGTGAACTACATAATGATTTAGCTATTGCTGCAGACAATCTCAACAATGCTTCGTTACGTATTTTATCATCAATACGCGCTTCGGATCAATTATCAACTTCACTAGAACGATACATTGCTGCTTTTTATGAATTAATTAAAGTTGGTGTGGATTTCGCCGGGCAAGCAGCAAGTGATACTTGTTCAAAAATAACTACTACACTAAAAATTGTAAGCATTGATTCTCGAAACATATTATTAATCATGAAATCAATTGCTTCGGATCCAAAGATTCCCAATGCAAGAAGTTCCCTTTTATGCGCTGCCCGCTCTTTAACTGATTCCATAAATTGTTTGATTAATAATTGCATATTAGCGGCACCAGGACAAACGGAATGTTGTAATTCTGTTAGAAATATTCAATCAATGATGCCTATACTTGAATATTCATGTGAACCCATATCAGACTGTTCCTACTTTGAATGCTTGGATGCTGTAATGGACAAAAGTAAAAGCTTAGGTGATGGTATGACAGGTATAGCTAATCACGCGAAAAAATCTGAACATAACCTATTTTCTCAGGCTATTACAGAGGTTTCATATTCAATTTGTGGTCTAATTGAAGCAGCTGCTCAATCTTCGTACTTGGCTGGGGTTAGTGATCCAACTTCATTTCCTGCAAAGCCTGGATTAGTTGATCAAGCATATTTTTTAAGAGCTTCAGAATTTATTCATTCAAGTTGTAATAGTATAAGTAATCCAGCAACTACCCAGCAACAAATCCTCGCTGCTGCAACTTTAATTGCTAAGCATACTAGTGCTTTATGTAATGCATGTCGTTTAGCTTCAAGTAAGACCAAAAATCCAATTGCTAAAAGACGTTTTGTTCAATCAGCAAAAGATGTTGCTAACTCTACGGCAACTTTAGTAAAAAAAATCAAAGGCTTGGATTCCAACTTTACAGAAGTTAATGTAGAAAAATGTGACAGAGCAACAATACCCTTATTAGATGCTGTAGACAACCTTTGCACCTACGCTAGCTCTCCAGAATTTACTAGTCAGCCAGCTAAAATATCAATTACAGCTAGAAGCACTCAAAAACCTATAATTGAAGCTGGTAAGTCTATCATTAAAAGTTCCTGTGATATGATACTTACTGCTAGAAGTCTAGCAGTAAATTCAAAAGATCCTCCAACATGGCAATTGTTGGCAAATCATAGTAAAAGCGTAAGTGATTCCATCAAAGCTTTAGTAGCTTCCATACGTGACAAGGCACCTGGACAGAAAGAATGTGATCTCGCCATTATAAAACTAACACAAAAAATACAAGATCTAGATACAGTGACGTTGAACGTACTTTCAGAAACTTTTGCCCCTTGTCATGAGAACTCTTTTCAAGGATTTATTGACCAAATAGATAATGTTGTTGGTGAGTTACGTGAAAGACTTGGACTCTTACAAATGTCTGCTAAGTATGAAGCAGAAAATTTTGGTCATATCGTTCTGCAAATTACATCTTTTCTTGATCCACTAGTAGACAGCGGAATAGGTATGATATCACACATGATTCAATCGAAACAACAAAGTCTGCTGATAGACCAAATTAAAACAGTACTTGAATCTGCACTTCAGCTTATATATGTATCAAAAGAATGTGGTGGAAATCCTAAAGCAGCAAGTCTCCACGCTGATTTAGACGAGAGTATAGATTCTACTCAAGAATCTCTTCGAGAATTACAAAATACTCTTGCAAATATATCAATGTCCAATGGTGCAGTAACAAATTTAATCGAGATAATAACAAAAGCAATTTCTCAATTACAAGAGAATAGTTCCACTTCTTTAGATTCTATTGATTCTTTTGTAACTTATCAAGCTCGAATAGTAGATGCTGCAAAAGAAATTACTCGGATGGCACAAGAAAGTGTAAGTTTACTAACTTTTATGTTTTAAATATTCTTTGATAATCATAATATTATTATTGCCATCTTATTTGTATATATTTAAGTAAATAGCGTAAAATATAAAGCCTTCAAGCTTCATTCAGAAGGGTCATGAAATTTCTTTCGATCGACGAGATTACCACTAATTGACAGTCAGTATTTCAAATATGTCCTTATAATTAGAAAAAACCTTAGTAAAAAATGTTACATAACAGTTAGTTGCAAAAAAAAGTTTTCATTAGGATGATAACTCTGAAGCTACTTTTATGAAATTTCCATGTAATATGACTTCACGTGATTTGTATTATTTTTCATAAATTTACCAATCTATTTGCGTTGTAAATAAAAATAAATACGTACATGTAATGAACTAGGAAATGCAAACATTATTCGTCCTCACAAAATTTTCGTTCTACATTACTAGCCTATAACTTAAGCCACTTAAACTAACTCACCAAGAAATAATCAATTATTCTTTAAATTACTAATTATTGATACAAAAAAAATTACTTTTATATACTCTAGACTTATAGGTATGATATTTGAATCTATTAGCAATATTATTCATTGGCAAAAGAGAGTTTCTGGTGGTATCATCTGTGATCTTATGGGCTTATAGCAATAACCGAATCTAACTTATAAGATTATTTGTCTTTTATTTAACGTATGTATTATATTTGATAAATAATGAATGTGCACCTCGTTTCCCAAGTATACGGGGAATCCACACGGAGACCACGTGGCTTCTACGTGAAATATAAAACATAAAAATTCTCGGTTAATGTAGTAGAACTTTATTCATTCTCCATCATGTTTACAAGGTGTGAGTTTTATCAACGATCACTTAAGGATTAAATAAATGGACACAGGTTTATTCAAAATAGCGACGTTTCGCTGGATATGAGTTTTCCAGCCTTATCAGGCGTTCTTTTTTTTCTCAACAACACACATAGCCATACATGTAAAAACCAACACACAATAATGACACAGTAGAAACAATATAAACATATATAAATCAAAAAGCACCAAGAAAATATCTCTTTAAAAGTTTGAAGTAGAAGTTCACTCGTACCAGTCGAACGTGCGTACAGCATGACGGCAAAACTGTATCTGAGCATGCTACCCACTTGCGGGTTTGGTAGATCGTTATCGCAAAGTGATCCAACGTCTCGTATTCTCTTTCGAAACTCGCCACAAAGTTAAATACACTTTATTTAAGGAGACAACATCCTCTTTTCTATTCAATGTACTGTCAGTTAAATTGATATGTATAATTTCTGAGACCATTCTTTTTCTATACCTAGACTTTTTATTACATATTTTAACCAAATTCCAATCAATATTATAATGTAAGTTAAAAACGTGTTCCGACACTGTAGAGTCTTCTTTATGCAACTAAATATGTTCACTTATTCAGTACATTAACGCTTGTTTAGTTTCTCCTACATATTTGCATGAACAGTCATTACATGAGAACCTATATACGACTTCAGTATTGTCAATTTTTTTAGTTTTCGCTTTACCCAACTTAATCATTTTATTAGAAAGTTTTTTAATAGACGGGAGGAAAATAACATCATTAGACTTTAGATTTTTTTTGATTTTCTTATATAACTGGTGATTAACGAATGGAACCGATAAAAATAGTTTAGAAGTATTGTTTGTGGAAGTACGCGTTGGTCAGTTGATGTTAGGTTGATTAGATGATTAGGACATTCCGCATTTTATGTATTTGTTAATAAATGGAATCAGATAGTCATTCTCCAGCAGTGACTGCATTTCAATATAAACATTCATGCTATGGAAAAATTGGTGAGACTATAAGATGGCGCGGTAAACTTGATTGTAAATTATATTCTTTTTGAAGATAATCAGGGGATCGGACAAAAATTAAGAGAGTGGGTAGTAGATTTACCCTCTTCGTTCCAATTAGTAATAATATTAGAATTTTTAAAATGAGAGCTATGTCGATAAAATTATTGCTGTTGTTATTCTGTAATTATTAGTAAATTGAATATTGTTATAGTAACTGTTAAAAACATTTAAAATTGTATCAATGTGTTTTTTATGAATACAATTTATAGTATCGTACACGTACTGAAAATATAAAAGTGAAATACAATTGTAATTATGTTCTTATTTAGCAGGCAAGTACTCTTACAGTCAGTCCTGACAAGATCCGCGAATAAGGGGGAAATAGGTGAACCCATAGGTGGCCTACGAATCTGTTGGTAGAAAGTACCATTAAAAGTAGAAAACGTGTTTTCTAATAGAAATTAGGTACAATTTTTTTATGTTTTAAGGGATATTTTACTATTAATAATGATAGAAGAGTATATTTTATCTAAGCAATCAAGGACTAAATGGTAAGCTGTCTTGCTGAAGAGTGAGGTAACATCTAGTGACATTAAAATAAATTTGGAGGGGATGTTTACCTTTTTTTTTTAAATAATGGCCAACTATTGGTTATGTGATAATCTAATAAGGGAAAACAATTTTTTAAACAGTTGTAAATCGTTTCGTCTAAAAAATGTGTAGGACTTTTGACAATAAAAATGATTGGTCGAAGAGGTACGTTTGTTTTGTGGATTTTTAGAAGTCCATAAGTATCGGCCATTACTGTGTTAGTTTCAGTAATATCTGTGATTTCAAACTTTCTATCAAAGAAATTGCTATCGTTAAGAGATTTTAAGAGTTACTCTGTTTTTATTTGCAACTGTTTTAGTGGGTTTCGTTTTATTATTTTATAAGTAGTTCGATCATTGAGTAATTGTAACATTTCTGTATTATAATCATTTATATTCATACAATCGGTGACAGACTCTTTATCTGCTCGAGTGAAGAGAATTTGGGGATGATTTCTGAGAAATGTATGAGTTTCCTTTTATTTACGTTTAAATAACATTTCACGAACCTTATTATGACTTTTGAGCTTGACGGAATGCGAAATATTACTAACTACTGTTTGCTCAGTGCTGTTTTTTATATCGTAATAGAAATCTGAAGATTTAAGACTGTACTAAGTATTCCTGATAATGTTCATTGCATGTTTGTAATTTAACGAGCTAGGCATACTGCGGTAAGGACCCAAGGCTCCAATGTCTGCTACGTTATGAGGGATAATAATATTAGATAAGTTCTTGATACAGCCTTGGCAAAAGTAACTAATGTTATTGTTGTTTAGATTACTATTATTGTGTGGATCATTTTTTTTAATATTACTAATAATAGCCACAAGGCTTTCAGCTTGTTAATTTTCTTCTTATGTTTGTAACAGGATTTTTTGTATTTTTTATGCCATTTTTTATCAGTTAAAGAGTAAAATTGGTTTAAAATGTAAAACTGTAAATTTTAAAGCGACAGAGAATTTAAGATGTTTGTTTTGCGTGATTTAACGTAATCAATGTGTAGTGAAGTCCTGCATTTTTAATTTCAGAATATTGTTGAAAAATTTGTCTGTCTTTATTTGTAGGATTTGCGATTAAGACTTACTGTAAAAATACACATTTAAAGGCTCTTATAGTGTAACGTTGTAGTGACTGCAGCGGAAAAGGAATCGTCGCTGAAAAGAGAATTTCGGAACTTGGCGGGAGAGCATTGAATACTGCTTCGATGGACGAACAACGTCGGCGTCGATGTTCAAAGCGTTAATTTGTTGGAAGAATGATAGTGCGTAAGTGCCTTGGCTTCCTTCAGATCCAGAGTTAATAAATAAGATAGTAGAATTATAATTGTCCTCCGTTAATAATTCCAAGGTCGTAGGTTTTATCAACGATCATTTGAGGATCAAATGGATGGACACATATTTATTCAACACAGTGACGTTCCGAATAACACATTAAACCATACATATAAAAACCAATGCACGAGAATCACATGATGAAAACAGTATGAACATATGAAAATCAAAAAATGACCAAGATGTTATCGCTTTAAAAATTTTAAGTGGACGTTCACTCGTGCCAGTCGAACGTACGTACAGCATGACGGTAAAACTGTATCTGAACATGATAACCAATCGCCGGTTTAATAGGTCGTTACCGAAAAGTGATTTAACTTCTCGCATTCTCTTTTAAAACTTACCACAAAGGTAAATAAACCTTACTTAAGGAGTCAATATCTTCTTCTCTATTCAATGTTTTGGCAGTTATATTGATGTGTATTATCACTGAAACGATTTTTATCCCTATAATTAGACTCTTAATTACATATTTTGACTGGATTCCAATCAATATTATGATGTTGGATCGAATTGGGTTTCGACGCTACAAAATCTTTACACTAATGATACTTTCTACCAACAGATCCGTAGCACACCCATGTGTTATTTACCCCTGATTTGCGGATCTTGTCATGACTGACTGTGAGAGTACTTGACTTGCTGAATTAAAACGCAATCACAGTTGTATTTCCCTTTTACTTTCGGTATGTGGACAAGACCATAATTTGTATTCATAAAAACACATTGATACAGTCTCGATTATTTTCAACAGTTACGATTACAATCTTCAATTTGCTCATAAACTACGGAATGACAATAGCATTTATATTCTGGACATCACTCCAATGACAAAAAGGTCTAATATTATTACCGATGAGAACAGAAAGGGTACATTCTCTACCCATTCTCTCAATTTCGTGTCTTATAATAAAATGGCGCGGTCCACTAGTCTGTAAGTTATATTTTCTTACCAATGTTTTCATAGTGTGTATATTAATATTGTTAGGCAGTAACTGCTGAAGAATAAGTATCCGATTTTATTTATCAACAAACACATGTGATGCAGGATTTCCTATTTATCCAATTGACCTATATCAAAAGAGCACCGCGTAATTCCACAAATAATAGTTCTAAAATACTTTTATTTGTTCTATTCGTTGATAACCAGTTTCACAAGAAACGGAAATATAGTCTAAAGCCTAATAATGTTATTGTTTCGCTGTCCATTAAAAAACCTTTAAATAAAATAATTAAGTTCAGCAAAGACAAAACCGAAAAAATTGAGAACACTGAAGTCGTATATAAGTTATTTTGTGGTAACTGTCCATACGAGTATGTAGAAGAAGCGAAACGAGCGTTAATGTTTTAAATAAATACACGTATCATATTGCACAAAAAATATTTTGTAGTGTCGGAACAGATTTTAAACTTACTTATATTGATTGAGATTCGGTTAAAATCCGTGATAAAGAGTCTAACTATAGGAAAATAATGGTTTCGAAAATGATTCATATCAATTTAACTGACAATACATTAAATGGAAAAGAGGATGTTGACTCCTTAAGGTAAGTTGATTTACCTGTATGGCGAATTTGAAATACAATACGAGACGTTGAATCACTTTCCGATATCAACCTATCAAACCCGCAAGTCGTTATCATGTTTAGATACAGTTTTCACGCCAAGCTGTATGCACGTTTGACTGACACGAGTAAACTTTCACTCAAAACTTTTAAATCGTCAATTTCTCGATAATTATTTAATTTTTACATCTTTATGTGGTTTCTATCATATCTTTATATGCATTAGTTTTTACATATATGGTGCCGTGTGTAGTTTAGTGAATAAGAAAAGCGTGATGAGGCTGGCAAACTCATATCCAGCGAAACGTCGCTCTATTAAATAGAACTGTGTCTACTTATTTGGTCCTCAAGTGATCGTTGACAAAACCGACGCCATTAAAATTCTTGTCCCGCGTATTATCATCGCTTCTTTACCGTTATTCTATTATTTTTAGAAACTTTGATTTTATAAGCATTTATGTAACTTCATCCTATCTATCTGTTTGTCAGGGACGCATATCGCGATATTTTTTTTAACTAGTTTCCTAAATTTGATCAGGCTAAAACATTTCATACCCGATTGATTTTAAGACATTACAAATAGTCTATATATTATTATGGTAAATTTTTTATTGCAGTCGAGACAAAATAACAGATCACTTTTTAAACTAATCCCATCAATGTAGGTATCGAAGAAGTGGGTATAGAAAGTGAGATATAGTGAGCCGTATAACGTAATTAAAATTTTAATATGGTCACTGACGCTGAATGGCGAATAACCTTCTGTTGTACAGCCACCTTGACTTGAGTATCAAATTACAGGGTATGAGTTGAATACAATAAGCTATGTTATCATATTCGAAATTCAATGTGGCAGTTGACACAAAATGTCGGCCTGATTTTTTTACAACCATGCGAATTACTGGTAAATATGTATAACAATTCACCCAGAAGGCCAAATCGATAAGCATCATGTAATCCATTCGCATTCATTAAGAATCCATTTAATCCGACGAAAAATCTACAAAAATCCACATGAATTGATGAGACGAATAATCATACACTTTTGGGTAGTTTTGACTTTTATTTTTTCAATTAAGTAATTACATTAAAATTACATTCGTCTTACACCAAGTGAGATATTTAGTTGCTTAATTCAATCTTTTTCTAAATATTATTTGGTGTATCATACATATATGAAGTATAGCGCGATAAGCTGATACTTATAGTCAGGGTTTTATATTGCAGGATTTTATAGTTAGATCTAGTAAGCGACTCAAAGATGACTCAAGTATTCTGAAAACATATTTATAGACATCTTTGCCACTACTTAATACCAAGATAAAACTATTATTTGCAGCCGAAGACAATAAAAGTGTATCTTTAAACATTTTGATTTAATTGGTTTTTTACTCCTAAGCCTCTATAAGCTTTATCGAGGCTCCAGAACATTTAGAAAATGTTAGAGGTTGTCAGAACACAATTACTTTAATACTCAGCATGCTGTACTCGGCAGCCGCCCAACTCTTAGATTAACAGCCAATTCGATAAGAGTGATAAAAAAAGATAACCTAAAATTTTGTATCTGTCGCCACATTGGATTCTTGAAGACGGCACACACTTTATTGTATTCTATCAGTCACAAATCTTTATTTAATACCTATATTCAACACCTATATATAGCTTATTGTATTCTAGTTATTAGGCTCTTATATTCGATACTTATATCAGCATGGTTGTAAAGGAAAAAGCAGACCCGCTATTTTATGTGAACTGCCATATTGGATTTTAAATAACATAATATTGTTTATTGTATTTAACCTGTCGTACTCTTTTATTTTAAACCGATGTCAAGGAAATTGTGGAAAAGAAGATAATCATCTTTTTCGTGTCTGCCACCACATTGGAATTTCAATTATATTATTCCGCTCACTGCATCTCACTTTCTCTACACTCTTATGTAGTATGCACATCGATAAGGTTGGTAAAAAAAAGTAATATGTCATTTTGTCGCGTACACCATATTGGATTAACCATCATATTGTTAAGGCCTCATCATGTGTAGGGAAGTTTTGGAAAAATAGATCGCTATATTTGTCCCTGACAAACAAATAGATCAGAGTAAATGTCAAATAAATGCTTTATGCAACAGAAAAAAAATACCTGTGGAATCCACATAAACTTAAAAGATGGAGAACTCAATGATAATACAGCCACCAAAAAAAAAAATCGAATTTTGAGCCCAGAAGTCAGACTTTTTTTTATACGTCTTTTTGGTCGCTGAGTCTGCATCCAAAGTCGACTAAACTCTAGCCTGTTAGTGCTTGGCCATGACCTCAAAAAATCTTCAAGATCTATTTAATCCATTCAAAAAATTCACAGCCTACAGGTCTGTATCTGTTTTACTGTATACTGTATGTGTCTTAACGTCGCTAAATTTGAATCCAAAGTCAATTTAACTCCATCATGTCAGTGTCTGGATATAACCTCGAAAAACATTCGCAATCCACTGAAACCAGAAATATAGGGCTAGAAATATATTGTTCTAGTAATTTTTTGAGTTATAGGGATATGGATTTCATTTATTAGTAGATAGATATCATGAGCAGTTACTATTACATTTTTATAAATCTTAGAAAAATTATAATAAATAAGAGACATGTATTTTTTTAAAGGCGTAACACTTATGATTTATTTATATTTGGCCTACGCCCGAAAATCAGGTTTTGTAGCTAAGTCAAGCCTACTAGCATCAAGGGTAAAAGTCATACCGCTTAAAAAGCATAAGTTCCCTGGCATCTGCACATGTTGTGTGGCAGGTGTGAGTATTCCGGAAACTGCACATATATATGTAATTTTTTTTTATATTATAGAGTCATACGTCCAGATATCACAAGGATCCACTAATCAGGGCACTTGACACTTGGTAAAGGGACAAGGAAAGGAATAAGAGGCCACCTTATTATAGGGAGGGGGTGGGGGACAAATAGGCAATTTTGCGGCGAGAAGGTCGCCCACCCCTACACGAGGAGCATTGTACGAAATAAAAGTACATGTGAAAATTCACAGAGTTGCTTGCTCGAAATAGTCACACTGGCCGGGAATCGAGCCGCGGTCTCCCGCGCGCCGACCCACGACCTAGACGACCGAGGCACCGCAAGCTCCTGTGTATATCATTATGGCAACGGACGATCCTTAACTATACAAGTGTCAAATAGTGAATGCGATGAAAAAGCAGCGATAACTAAGATTTATGACTGGCACTTTCGCTTATCCATGCCCAAGTGTATAGGGGTTGAAATTTTTTCGAGTGCAAGATTTTAGAAACCAACTTTTGCATTCACTTGGATAGATTTGAGTCCACGACTACAAGAGTTGTTCAAAATAATTAATCTCCTGCACTTTTCAACCGAGTAACGGACAAAGTACACGTTGAACCAAGGGCTACAATCTATTTAAGTACTTTTTTCGAGCGGACAAGTTGAAAGGATGGTTTACGTGAAAGGTGAAGTGTTTTCTATGTCATTAGGCTATCGACACGGTATATACAATGAAATAGCATTTACTAAGAGAAGAACAAGGTAGGGTTAGCTCGACTTGTGCCACCGTTCTTGCTTGACTGGTCAGACCAGCCCCTCTCAATCAATCCTTACTTAAGAGCCAAGCAAATACTGCTTGGCTGCCCCAAGAAAAAATGGCTGTCATAGAACAAAGGAACTCGTTGTCCTGACACTGCCAAGCAGTATCTGCTTAGCTCTCAAGTAGGGATAGCTTAAAAGGGGCTGCTTGGGTCAGTCAAGCAAGAACGGCGGCACAGACCGAGCTCATCCTACCTTATTTTTCTTTCAGTGTTGATAATGCGATAAAGATATGTTACTAAGAACAAAATTTTTGTGCACTAAAATAGAAAAACAGTAATAGAAAATTAACTAAAGTGGGATAGCGTTGCGCGGTGCAGGGTATGGCACGAGTCCGAGAGCACGTCTACTCTAACTTGAAAATTTTATCATTTGCTTTAGTAGAGTAAGGATCATCACTACAAGACTCTATAAATTATCAACATAATATTGTTGCTAAGCAATTTTGTCTATTTAAAATCATTACATTAAATAATAGTTATTATTTTTAGATCCAACTTTTCAAATATTTCTTTGTACAATTTAAATAAACTTGACAGTTGACAGTAGTAATATCTATTTGTCTGCAAAAGTTGTTTAATGTAAATTTTTACAATCAGAGAAAAATTTTGTTTTTAGTAATACTATCAAGTTGTACATAAGGGTAGAATGAAAGAGTTTTTTTTAAAGGGATTTCGCTGTTGAATATGGCAGGTAGAAATCAAAGGTTTAAGAATAAAGTATATGAAATAATACCCTATAATATACCCTAAATACATCCTATTGCAGAAATCGGGCAGAGCAACCAATTCATGCGCATGATGCAAAAGAAACAAGGTGTGTGTCACTGATCAGTTATAGTTTGCTAGACTACAGCGCAATCATGGCCTGCACACACGTCTCACTTGGCTGATAGACAGAGGCACAACAATAAAAAATGACCATTGGTAATACTAAAGACAAATCCTTTTACCCAACCCCCCCACATCGTCGAACATTGCCGAAAACAACTTATTGCAACTAAAGCCGCTTCTTTACAATCCCTCGAAATTTCCTGTTTTTCCGGCACGTCTTATTTGACTAATAGACAGAGGTACAATGATAAAACGTGACAACATATGAAACATATATCGGAACACCCGTACGCTCGAGCGATACGAAATAAAAATAAAATACAACTTAAACATCTACACCCAAACCACCAGATAGACTCGCCTGCTTACACTGTCTATGAACAGATCATTTATTTACTAAGAGTATAAGCAGAGAAGTATATTGGATTTCGGAATAAGAAACATAGAATAATACCCAATATTATACCTTTATAACACCTAATTGCAGGAAACGGGCAGAGCAACCGATTAATGCACATGATAAAAAAAAACAAGGAGAAAACCAAACATAGTTGTGCTGCACTCTAGCAAACTACATCTAAGTACTGATAGGCTAAGATCTCTCAATCAGAGACCATGTTTTTTTTATACAAAATGTGATTAGCGAAATGGAAAACTTGGGCACCTACGTATCAAGTTATACTTTCCCGGCAAACAATATATGTAGATGTCGTCAATTACGCCAAAATTTTTTTGGTAAATATCCTAGATCAAATTTTGAAATAATAAGACTCAATGAAAATACAATAATTGATCCACAGAACCTCATATTTATAAATCAATAATAGATAATATTATATCTGTAAAACTTTTTTAAAACAAATTTCGAAAAAAGTGTAAGAATTCAGAAAATAATGATTTATTTATTTAAAAACTAACAAATCAATAAGACATAAGAAATAATAATTGATATACAGAAAAGTTGCAGCTGAAATCTATTTTTAAAGTTTTGAAGAACTCAATAAATTGATTGTTTGATAGTTTACTAATGTGAATCGACAAATTTTTAAACAATTTCATAGATAAACAGTAATCCAATGTTTGAATTATTAGTTGGTTACAAACTTAAACATAAAATGTAGTGATGTATAGCTTACAAACAGACGTATCTCGTAGATAAGTCGACACGGTACATGGCTCGTATGCACGAGATCGCGAGTCTAAATCCGGTGGAAAAAGGGTTTTTTCTTAGAAATTGAAAATTCACTCACTCTACATATTTTTGAAGGGGAAAAATTTAGAAATTATTTATTTACCTCCCTGCATAATGAGGATATAGAAGTATAACTTTAATTAAATTATATTATACATGGAAGGATGCTATCAATGGTTATCTTATATAATCCAGGAGTTATCATGACAATCTGGGGGCTGGCGCACGGAGCGCGCAGGGGGTGAACCCCCACTAATATATATATATACACATATATATATATACACACATATGTATGTATATATATATATTTATGAAATAGTGATATGGTACTCCAAAATAGCCTTTTCTCCGTCCAGTCATAAGTAGTATTTTTTATTTACAATATACAAACTTATAATTTAAATAAAACGTATAATTTAACATTAATCATCAGTATCCTTACAAAATATAAAATTGATGTATCATAAACAGTAGGGTGTTTAAGTTTTTATCGAATTTTTGACAATTTTTGTCAAAAAAAATTGTATTATTAGACTAAAGAGCATATGATCGATCAAACAAGTACAATAATCCAAATAATACCGAAATATACGTAAACGCTACCCTACATTTGGCTTGGAGAGATAATATTTTAATTCTAAAATTTATTTACCTAATACAGGTTGATTCCTTGGAAGGTTTGTAAAAATTTAAATTTGATTGTTTTTTTTTCTACCGAATTCTATGGCTCTATCAGTCCGCGTTTGGTGTACATGTATGAATGTTTATAAACAAACCTAATTTAATTTTTACGCATATGTAGATATATGCTCCGAGTGACTGTTGTTAGTGTCTCGCACTGAAAAGATGATAGGGGATTCCCCAGAGGTAATTGCATGCTTATTACCGATGGAGCCATCGATAGCTGCATGACATCGATAATGCCGATGGTAAATTAACTATCGACATATTGATAGTCTATCGATGTTTAAGCAACAAATGAATTCGAGGGCAATTGTGTAAACAAAATATCAGAGAAATTTGTACCTATGGGTTTGATTGCTAGTATCTTCGGTTACATGCCTTGCAGATATTGAATACATAATACAATGCATATAACCTAACCATATCAGCTTTTTATGCAGTATCGTTTGTTTGTATTGATTTAGACATAGTTTTGTGCTACGTTTTTTATTTATTATTGTAAGTAAGCTTAAAATTAATTAGTGTCTAACTAACACGTACGCACATTATACTCCCACCACATAGGTGTTCCAACCCTTTGAAAAAAGGGACATAATAATTACCGTAATAATTTAGTTTATTCATCAGTAAAGTGTAATAAAAATTTTAAAGCTTAAATGGCTTGCATTCTTGCACTCTATGTAAGAGGAGGCGTTATAAAGACAGAAGCCTTATTTATTTGAACGATGTAATCAGCAAAAACGAAGAAAAAATTGATTTAGAAAGTGAAAAAGAAGAAATGAGAGCCAAATAAGTAAAAAAAAGGCAAAAATTTTGTTTGGCATAAAGTTGACAATCGAATAAAAGGAAAAAAGCTTGCATCATCAGAAGAAAAAGTAGTCGTGGAATAAAAAAAAAAAAAGCTTTATTTATCAGTGAACAACAGAAAAATTTTGAAAACATCTATGATAACAAATTATCTGCCTCTGTTGACAACCAAAGTCAAAAGTGGATTAATAAACAAAAAGAATCGTTATCAAACTGCTCGTCCCGAAAACAAAAAACTTTTTTACTTTTTACAGTTCCTGCTTTATGGTTAAATAACATAACTGTAAATAAATTTGTTGTAAGTGGGCGTATGGTAAAGACTGCTCGATTATTGCAAAAGGAAAAAGGCTATGGTACACTTTCAGACAAAAAACGAGTCGACCTATGCAGACAGATATCTTAACCAAAGTTAGAGAACTCTTTGTCTCGGACACGGCTAGTCGAGTAATTTCAGAAGTTAAAGAGTAAAAGTCTGTAATCGTTGACGGATAACGTAAGCTTGAGGCGGTATGTATTAATAGATAATTAAACATTGTTTATTTTATTGAATATAGTTTTCAATACATTATAGGCGGAGGAAATAAGACTAGTATAGATATCGATGGAGAATATTTCTTGACAATTTTACTCCATGATCCTCTTTATTATCAATCTCAGTCGTTAAATTGTGACTTATGTTAATGTAAAAACTACTGTGTCGTCACCTCAAAAACTAAAGTGAATTCTAACAAAACATCGTGAATGACAAATAATTTTTAATTTTTCTTCGATCTTACTTTTTACATGACACCATTTTTTTCCAATTTTTAACAAAGAGACATTTCAGAACGGAGTTGGAAAAAATATTTTTAAGTTTAATTTACAAATTGGTATTGTTATAAACATTTGCTAATAGAAAATCTTAGAGATGTACATAATGATTTTTTGAACAAGTTTCAGAATGTCTCAATATCTCTATCATTATTAAGAGTTCTAAGACCTCCACAATGCATTTAAGTTGGACTAAAGAGTACCTAGAATTTATGCGTTTGGGAAACTCACGGAAATGTAGGACTTTAATTAGGTGGACTAAAACAAGAATTTCTACGTCACAAATTTGATTTTAGAACAAGTTACTGAGATTATTTAAACGTTGAAATTTGTACAAGCGCAACTTCAGAATATTACTTGCAAAGTAGTAAAAATTGTCGCAGGACATTTAAAATTTTAGAAATTTTAAAAATCACGTTGCAAGAGTACAATATTAACAAATGTTGTATAATCAATACCTCACTACTTATAGGAATTCATTAGTTAAATATATGTTTCTGTAGATTCCTGTAGCATCTTTCTAGATAAAGATTTTTCTATTTGTCTTTTATTCGTAAAGGTGTTAAGTGATTATGTGAGAAATCTTGCTACAGATTATTCTTTTGTGTTAAAATACAACTTTGTTGCAAATAAACAAGCAGTTTATTTAGAAAAATAGAAAAAATAAGTTGGACTCAGTGAATTTGTGGTGACACTAGATTTTTCCGAGAACCATTCTTTCTACGTACAAGATGCCATACATTCATAGCAATGGTCTAAAGATCAAGCAACTTTGCACGTATATGTAATATATTAGAAAAATAAATGTAAAGATGCATACCAGTTATGTTGAGTTTTTGGAGTACGTCAATCACTTTGCCACAGGTGTGCACTTGTATAACTCCAAAGTGACTAGATTTTTTATTAAAAAATTTGTCATACCAAACATCAATTTGACTTCTATATATCAGGTAACTTCAATACCTTAGAATGTAAATTTTTTTTAGCACGTCCAAAAAAAGTATTAAGAACGATTAATTTATGAATAATATTAGTAATAATAATGATAAACGTTTTATCACCATACTTTATTCCTCTTGTTCTTCTTGAATAAAAGAAAATGAATAAACAAAATTACTTCGCTACAATGTATTATCATCAGTTATAGAGTTTTATGGTCATAATTCTTACCTTACTGAAGCCAATATTGCAATTTGTAAGTTGGAGAAGACGCTCACTTAGACTCGCGCAGTACCGTACGCCGTGCAACGCTATGTTACTTAAGCTGACATTCTATTACTTTTTTCTTTTTTTTGGAGCACTAAAATATTGTTCTTGGTACCAACCGGTGATAAAATCCCAAAACCAAAAAAAAAAGAAAAAAAAAAAATTGTTGTTCTACCTCCATAAAAAGTTTTTAAATTGATAATTGTTTATTTTAATACAAAATATTATTAAATAATTTTTTGTTTTTGCGAAATAAAAATTTTCTGCTTTTTATTTTGTTGATAATTATAAATATGCATACCGAATTTCATCGATTTTTATTGTTTCGTTTTTAAGATATAGGTATTTAAACATAAAGTCGTTTAATAGTTAAATTGTTCATAATATTATTAAAATTGTTAATCACGAAGAAATAAAATAATTAATCCTTTCTTTTACATAAAAAATAAAATTCCTACAAATCCAAATAAGATTCTAAAAAATTTATTTTTTTTTTATCCACTTTAGGAATTTCAACGCAAAGCAATAGACTTTAGAGAAAAGTTTTCTAATAATGATCTAGTTACTAATCATAATCCATGAAAGATCTATTAAGTGACGTAAAATGGAACTGTCTACCCTCAAAAAAGCTATTTCTTTGTTTTCAACATTTCTTCACTCCTATTGATCAATATGACATGAAACTTTTAGTATCGTCTCATAATTTATGGATGAAGAGCGCTTAACTTTTTAAATTGCGGAAACTACGTACAAAGTAAATTAATTTTTTTTTCTAGTTGCAAGGCAGCTGTAAATTAGGATTCTGTATTGTTTGTAAACAATTATTAACTACAGCCAAAAAATGAGTTAAGCGCCCTTGCCTGATACTTTTGTAATATGTCTTAAGTATTAACGTGTCATTTTATTCAGTGATCCCTTTAAAAAGTTTGCAATCGATGATGCTAAAGTGATGGTTCTCTCATCCATCGAGATATTAGAGTTAACACTGATAGTAGGTTGTACTAGATGTATGTGTACATGTATAGAGTTCTGTATACATCATGATCTGCAGACAACATTCACGGGACGGTCGCACGTTAAGCGTCTGTCTACGAGTCTCTGCAGGTCAGTCTGCAGTACATAAGTGCAGTATTAATTTATTATTATTGTTTCTTTCTATCACCATGGCGTTCGTATTTCAAAATTATCGTCATTGCACGGAAGCAACATCGTATACATCTGCCTAGAGTGCACCACATTCAGGGTATTGTAGAGGAGACGGTATAGCGGCTGGTTTCTGCTGTTATTATTCAAGCTTGCGTACGAAAATGTATACTGTCTCCATGAAAATGTGTTAAAGAATCAAATAGTGAGCAGTATGAGCACTCCTAATGTTCATATTACAAGAAAGATTTAACAATTTTTTTTTGACTGCTAAAATGCAGAGATGGGCAAGCTAGAAAATCAGGGATGACCATCATGACTAACCTAACAGCTTTGCTTTGCAAATACACAGGTAATTACAGTTGTTGAATGTCTTACACTATATTATATTCAATAATTAACAACAGTTAATTCAAGCTTCTTTTTACTTGGGATGACCAACAGTTTCAGTAAATTTATTAACTCAAATTCTGTATTGTGTGCCAACGAATTCAAGAATATCACGAACAATATAATATTTAAAACGACCGTGTCGCTCGACGTCTCCATCAAATTTTTAACATTTCTGAAGGACTTTAATCATTAATACAAGTTCATATGCAAGTTCTGTATTTTGTGTAAAATTAGCTGACATGATTACGTTTTTTGATTTATTATGTCACTATTTTGTATCGAGCAAAATCCAAAGCTTCGAACAGTGAAGCATAATGTTTGGATTATCTCATGATTGAACCGTAACACATGCAATGGCACGTAATACAACGTCATTCATGATTTTGAGGTTTTTAAGTTTACAGTACGAAATAATCAACATCCAAATTTTGTCAAGTTTATTGTAACTGAGAAGATGAAGTACGAGTATCTGCTTCATGCCAATGTATCCACAAGTTAACATTTTGGTCCTTACGCTCTTCTTTCAAAATACTATACTGGCATCGAATCAAACTAATATTTTTTTTTGATAATTATGTTTTCTTTAACTTAATGTTATCATACAAATTTACGTAGAAGTTGTAAAGTGGTAGAGCATAATGTTGTAATGAACCGATCAAAGTGTGATCTCTATATAGTCTCCCAACGTTCAATGATGGGATGACTAGCCTGCAAATTCATTTAAGATTCTCCAGGTGTGGGAGGTGACCAGGTGAAAAGATTAATTAGTCTCTATATTATCTTGGTCAAATTTATCGTTACTGAAAGAATGCAGTACAAGTACCTGCACCATGCCAATAAATAAGAATCCTTATTTCCAGCTAAACATGACAAACCAGCAGTTTTTACAAATAGCCATAATACCTCACTCCCTTAATTTCTTCATTTATGATTTCATATTCTTTATATTTGCAAATTATTTTGCAAAGACAGATTTTTTTTAATTTGCATCTTTAGTAACCTCACACCTTTTTTGTTTTTCTTTAAGAGGCGAAGAAAAAAAGATATACTTAATTCTCGTTATCATTGGTTCTTTGATCGATGGAAGTTTGTTCTTTACAATATTTGTTGTGACTTTTTTTAAGCTTTTCGAGGAAAAAACAAATATTAAGAAGGTTGCAATTTCGCTTCAGAATAATACTTTTTATAAGCCTTTACATACTAGGAAAGAGAAAGAATCGTGTCACTGACTACATTCAATGATTAAAGCTGTCAGTCGGTCAGCACAAAGATTCAATTTTTTTTCTGGTATATCAAGGCTTTCCAAAAGTTTTATTCTGGAGAAAAATTGCATCCTAGATAATTTCTCACTCTTAATTTTGTTTTTCTAAAAAGCTTAGAAAAGGCAAAAAAAATTCTATAAAGAACGAACTGTTACCGGTCGATGGACAAACAATCAAACTAAAATTAAGCATACATTTTTTTCTTAGCTTCTTCGAGGAAAACAATAATAGTGCAAAATGGCTTAAGATGCAAATTTAAGTCTAAAAAAAGAGTTTACAAATTTTTGTAATTATAAGATTAATAGTTTGATCCTGGCGCTGACCACAGACATAAAGAGTTATACATATTTTCTGTTTATTGTAAATAATCTATAACTAGTATCTTTTAATATGTAAACTTGAAACACAAATTGTTTTCACTCTGAAATCTAATAAGACTCTCTTTTAAGAAACTCATAATCAAACTGTTGGCTTTTGGATCACATAAAGTGTACTTTTTGCAGCTGGTTATATTTTGATAAACGAATCCCTGAATGTATTAAGGAAGATATTTATTGTATTTTCAAGCAAAAGTATCCTATGTATACAGCTTGAAGATCCAAAAGTCATCAGTTATGAATTCATGATTATGATTGGATTTCAAACCAAATATTTGCGTCCATAAGTAGTTCGTGCTAGGTTTTAACTTTTTTCCTTAATGATTGAAGGGTTTTGAAGGATAAAAAATGTAAAGCTTAAAAACAGAGCTTATCAGTACGATTTTATTTTAAATCTAGTGGCATAATTGTAACTAAAAAAATCATTCTGCAACCATTTTATAGCAAGTGAAATCAGAAGCCAGACAAGTTACAGCATTATATTCCAATCAAATAATCAGAGTACAATTTTCCTATCCAGGGGCGGCTTAAGACATTCTGATACCCTGGGCAACTGACCAATTTGGCGCCCCCCCCTCTCTCTCTCTCTCTCTCTCTCTATATATATATATATATATATATATATATATATATACACGTATGTGTAAGCATTAGTTTTATTATAGCAATAAAAATAAGAAAAGCTAATAATATATCGATAAATTTTTTAAGTAGTTTTGTATTATAAATCTTTATCGTAATATTTACAACATTTTTATCTACAAAAATTCAATCAAAACTAGTTTTTAACACTATTTTTTCACACAGTAAAATATTTTTGAGCCCTAGCTCGCACGAAATCTTTGATAATTCATTCAATGTCTATACTCTCTAGTAGATCGTACTCAACAGATAATAAAGCTAAGCCAACTAAGCGCTCTTGGGTCATGGTAGATCGTAAGTAATTTTTCATTATTTTCAATTTAGAAAAACTTCTTTCACCAGAAGGAACACTTACTGGAAGTGTGAGTAGAATTCGTAGTGATATTGCCGTGTTTGGGAAAGTATCATACAAGTAATTAATTGATAAATAATTGAGAATTTCTAGTGGTTCACTAATATTTTTCTCGATCAGAATTGGGATCAAAACTGTTTACTCTTGATGCAAGTGTTGGCCATTTATGTCACAATCATCACTAGTAGATAGATATGATTGCAAATTTATACAATTTTGATGAAGATTATCTTGATTATTACTGGTGAATCTATACAAGAACCTAAACATTTTAATATAATAGAGAAGTTCTATACTAACATTTTTCATTTAAGACAAGACAAAATTTTTTTTTTTCAATTATTTAATAATACAATTTTTTTTTGCGTATCTGTTATTTGGCGCCCTTACCTTGATGGCGCCCTGGGCGAGTGCCCAGTTCTCCCCCCCCCCCCTTAAGCCGCCCCTGTTCCTATCATCAAGTTGATCAAGGTGCTTTAGCAGCTAACAAAATCGTTCAAATCTCTGTGCTTGAAATCGACACAATGAGAAGCAGGTATTTGTATAAATTTTGTCATATTTCACGTAACTAAAAAAATGCTGTGTGATTACTCAATGCGCATGAGCACACACATAATTTGCAATTTTTTGTCTCCAACTATCGTTTAACTATATTGTACTTGACTTAAAACTTTTTATGATTATTAATAATATTTTATGATGATTACTATTCATTTAATCATTTAGTAAATAACAACTGAAAACTCTTCTTTTTTTTTTCTTCAACACCTATATGTTTGAGTTTGTACTATTTAATTTATAAATATGTTTCGTGGGACCTATCAAAAAGCATTGGAACTCACAGCAGATGTTTGTCATAAAATAATACTTAATCATTCGTGGTGTTTTTTTATTTAAGAGACATGCAAGCTGAAGGATCAAAAGTGACTTACCAAATAAGTGCTAGAACAAATTTTACACCTGCATGACCATGTGCAAACGCGATGCACAGAATGCTCAAATTTAATGAGCAACTGTACCGTTTGAACACGTAATTGTAGGTGTGTTGCAATAGTTATAAACCTACTGAATTTTTAATAGAAGTGTCAAAGTTTTCCACCAAAGGAACAGTTTTTTTGGAAAATCATCTGATCCTCTAGCTTTTGAACTGGCATTGAACTTAAAATCAATAACATTTAATCGATCTGAAAAGTTAAAGCTCCCCTAGTAGCACCGTTTATGCAATTCTTATGTAATTCTAACGCAAAGTTTCTGTCAGTAACAAAATTGCATAAGACGATGCTCGGTCTGCTTCCGCAG
>JAPYYV010000995.1:0-26804 GCA_030522625.1 Copidosoma aretas
CTTCCTTCCCTCTCCCAAGTGCTAAGTGCCCTGAGTAGTGCCCTTCTCATAAGGAGCCGGACGTATAGCACTATAATATAAAAAAAAAAAAAAAAAAATTCATATGTCATAAGCAAAAATGTACTGTAAAGTAAAACTATTAAGTTGTAAAGAAGAATTTTTATTTTGTTCTCAGTTATGTAAACAAAATTTAAAGATCATTTATTTCTTTGTTTATGTTCAGGATAACCGTTTTTGTTTAATAGTTGTTTTACTGAAAGGTTTTGGAGAATTTTTAGCACATCTTTCACTGGAATTATTTAAACATAAGCTCAGTTCACTGTAAAGCATACGTTTAATTCCAAATTTTAGAAGTTTCTTATTGTTTGGAACTATTTCAGCACAAATAATTCTCAATATTTTCAGGTGTCATTATCCTGTTATTAAAATGCAATGATATTAAAATATGTGCATGTGGTACTTCACATTTTTGGAACTTAATAGCGTAAACATAAGCTAATACTCTACCAAAAATGTTTTCAAAAGTTATATTATCGAAAATTAATTGTGATTTTGTGTTATATTATCGAACTGCAATAGTAATGATATCATTTGGGGCCATTTTACGTGACAGTTCCTGTAATAGCAGCAATACACTCTAAGAAAGGTGGCAAGAAAATAAAGATGTATTGACATTAACAAATTCGTACTAAAGATGTAAATCCGTGCATTATTCGTCTTATTATCGCTTCGTGACTCATTTTTTATTTTTGAAAATAAGTCATCCCTACTTTTCCAGCACAAACAAAGATCATTTGGATTACACCATAGAATATGAGAGTAATAAAGTAGTCACAGATGATAAATTTGACTAAAATCAGACAAACGAGGAAGACAACTATGATGATTGAAGTATATAATGAATGTAAGGTATAGAGCGGTTTGATGAGCCCCCTTGTAATAAAATCCTCATAATAATTATAATAATTATTTATTTGTAGACTACTACTAACACTGAAAAGACTGTACTTACTGTGACATGGTACTTGGGTTTTCTTCACACATTTCTCCCTCACTTATTAGGCTGATGATGGCTTAAGCTGATGAATAGTTCCAGCCATAATACTTGAGCAACGCAGAAAAGTAAAATAAATTCCTTAGTATCCTAAGATTACATCGTGCTCTGTTCATGACAATCTTAGATATGAAGAAAAAAATCCCAATGAAACCTTTACGAGCTTCTTTGGAATATGGAGCTGTAAAATTTAATTATTTATTTAAAAAAACTATAAAAATAAAATAACATTTTATATAAAGGATCATTTAAATAAGGACTTTTAATTGAAACTTAGAAAAAAAAAAAATTATACCTACTAATTTGAGAATACCAGAATAACCTAGTATTCGGAATTTACAACTCTATAAGCAACATGTATTAAAGATATCGTCATACTTTTTATATTTCTTTCGGAAAAACAAGTAAATATAAAAATTATATTTTTTTTCTTAGAACAAATCGATTTCGTAGGTTAAGCAATAATTATAGAAAGTATTATAGTATTATATTTATGTATTTGCAAAATGCATGATTTAAATTAGAAAAATTACGATTATTCACGTGACACTGGCAGGTTAGGAAACGGCTAAAAAATGTTGTCAATCCTTTTTCTATATTTTTAAATACAAAAGCTGTAGCTTTGATGATATTTTATTAAGTTTTTCGGGAGGTTCACTATTTTATTTGATAAGATAACTCTTCTTGATGTCATTCTAATAAATTTGTAGGTTAGAAACCGGCTACAAAATATTTTTCATACTTTTTCTATACAACTTAATAAATAAGCTACATTAGATTTTATAGTACTTTGTGTACTGGTTCTGAGAAGTCATAATTTTATTTCAAAAAATAATCTATTTAACGAAGATTTTACAGTTTTCTTGGTTAGGAAACGCTTCAAATATGTTTCTCAAGCTATTTCTATATTTTCCTTTACGAAAGCTACAAGAAACAGCAAGTTTCATGCTACAAAATTGAATCGTTCGGAATATTTACGATTTGAATTCAATAAATAACTATTTTGAACGTCGGTTTGACAATTTTGTAGGTCAGTTGATGAATAAAAAAAAATTAATTGTACTTTCTCTACTTTACTCATTACCAAGCCTGTGAGCTACATTAATTTTTGTAGTACTGTATCCATTGGTACAGAATATTTACGATTTTATTTGAAACAATTACGATTTTTCACTTGATTTTGACAGTTTTGTAGGTTAGGAAACGACTTAATAATGTTACTAATAGTATTTAATAATTTTCTTACATAACATATACAAGTTACAGTAAGTTTTATGTTACAATATTCAGTTGTTAGGGAGATTTACGACTTACGTTCCAAAAATAGTTATTTTTCACGTAATTTCGACAGTTTTGTAGGTCAGGATGTAACTGGAAAATGTTACTTAAGATTTTTTAGCACTTACTGGTGTATAAGCTTCTAGCTCAAGAAAGTTTTATGCTACTGGATTCCTTTTTAGGATGTTCACGATTTTAAGTAGATAATTTTTTTTTAAATATTATTCTTACATTTTTTGTAGGTTAGGAAACGGCTTGTTAGTGTTGACTATAGTTTTTCTGTATTGCCAATTTGTTAACCCACAATCTTTAAAAAGTTTTATCAATCTACCATACTCTGTTCTAGATATATTATATGGATTATAATAGCGTAAATAAATAGCGAGTAAATTGATAAATGATCTATTTCCTGAGTGCTACATACTTATAATGTATATCGTAGTGCTAAAGAAAACAAGGCTAGTTCAGCTTTTGATTTTGAAGTGTTTTGCGACGACTCGTATGTAATTACTGAAGAAGTTCCTTTATTGACTTGTCAGAATATCTTTAGAACTTCAAAAACTAGGTAAAACGTTTCATCATGGCGTTAGCGATTGTGGCTGATGTTGCATCTCTTAGTCATAATAGGAAGCAGAACTTTTGATGTTGGTCTTGCATCGCTACCTTGAGAAACACATTTCTAGGCGTATCTGTTATCAATATTGGTTTTCTCGTCTTAAGACAGTCTAGTTATTTTTATTGACTTTCTAAACATTGCCGGATACCTCTTTGTAGATCCTCTTTTAGACTTTTTCAATCGTACTCGTGGCAAATACGGTCAAAGGTTTTCTATTATGAGAAAAGTATGGATTTTGTAAAATATATATCTCTGTTCTTTATCTGCGTATTTCAGAGTGGTTTTACAAATAATTGTCTTTACATTATTATTGGCGAAAGTAGGTTTGAACATGTTAAGGAGTCCCGTCTGATCCAGTTAATTAAAAATTTTACTGCTGGCTATGCTAACAGTAGTAATATTTTTATTCCGAAGTATAGGTTTCAAGGTTTTGAGTAAAGTGCGCAATCTTTTTTTTTTAGATTTGTTTATCGCGGTGATTATCTTGCTCGACTTTTTGGTCTGTCATTTTATCCCCGATAGAGTTTTGTGTCTTTTTGAGATAATCATTTTTTTTTTTACCTTGCCATCATCTTATTCTACTTGGTTAGTAGCTGCGTAAGATAGGATTGTAGGTTTCCTG
Organism: Copidosoma aretas; assembly: GCA_030522625.1. Taxonomy (NCBI): domain Eukaryota; kingdom Metazoa; phylum Arthropoda; class Insecta; order Hymenoptera; family Encyrtidae; genus Copidosoma; species Copidosoma aretas. Next base: position 3,571 of record JAPYYV010000995.1, read on the forward strand.
TCTGAATTTTTCTTTGGGCATCCACACCTTCTAGATGGCTGCTTTTGGTTCGTGTTGATTTTCAAAACTATGATATTACTTGCTTTTCCTAACGCCTTGTGAGAAAATTTATCTGTTCTGATTCTGCTGAATTCCTGTATAGTGTGTTAAATCTTGAATAGCTTGGTCAATAGATGATTTCGTAATCGGACTTCAATGATTTTAAACATCATATTTGAATCCTTTGAACAAGGTCTGCTGTTTAGAACCAGACCACTGGTTGGTGGTCCGTCACTATTGTTGATTTTCGGTAATAAAGGTAGGGGCGAGATATCTAGACCACATGCAATACTGCTAGTTCTTCCTTCTTGTATGTATTGTACCGTAGCTCCAGCCTCTAAGTACTAAAGAAGAACATGCTATGGAAAAGTCATTGCTTTCATCCCTTATACTGCTGATAACTAAGCACTTCGATTTCTTTGGAGTAACTAATCATCGCGAAAACTCGAATACATAGCTTGATGTTATTGTTACCGATTCCAGTGAGAGAGTTTTTACAGCTGGTGCGTCGGATGCCCCATATATTAATGGTCATGATATCATTTATATCTATAGCACTTTACTTAATGCCTCAGATGCCCACGCAACCTTGGTCGAACGTCATTTGCATTGTTCTCCGGCAATATAGTTCAATGATGTACTAAGAGCTCCTTGCAAGGCGCGTGCCACCGTTTGTACCTGACTTTTATAAGGGCTGGTAGTGCCAATATACTCTCAATATCGTGAACCGCCGCGCACAGTTAAGTGGAAAATACGTCTTGTGCGCCATGCGTACTTGCGCGGAGCCCTTTAGAACGCTTATGATCCATCTTGGAGGGTGTTGCAGAAATACGGGCATTTAGGGGCAACTGCTACCTCGCCGCTGCATTTTATCTCGACTCTCTCACTGATCACACACTTTTTAGCTATGGTTAGTGTACACTTAGCTTGTGCCACCGATGAGCTGGGGAATATTGTGCAGCTTATGCCCAATAATCATGCGCGCTTTTTATTGCTGCAGGTAACACCAGTCTATGTAACACAGGCTTACTTGCTGAGTTTGGGGCGCACCCAGGGCTTTTGTTTTGATGGGCTGTCCCCCTCGTACTTTTGCGGATCGCTTTTCGTAATTGTGCCGTTCATAACTAGGCTATTCAAGATTTTTTTTGCCACTTGCACATACCTTTTAGCGTGGAAGCAGTCCGTCATTGTCCCATTGTCCAAAGTGTCCCGCCCAACTGACCCAGCCGATACTAGACAGATCGCAAACTTAGCACACTTTGCAACAGTATTGGATATTTTTGTTGCGAAAAGGATATCAGATTATCTACAGCACGAGTCCCTTTGATTATCTATGCAGTCTGGCTACGAAAAGCACTTTAACACGCAATCAGCTCTGCTTAAGGTGACCGATGACATACGTAAGAGAATGCAGTGTAGTATGGTCACGCTGTTGGTGCTCTTTGATTTTCGGCGGGCTTTTAACTCTATTAATCACGCCCTCCATCTGCGTGTCTTAAGATAGATAAGTTTTTCTGTAGATGCTATCATATGGTTCTATTCATACTTGACTGTCCATTCGCCGGCAGTTGTTGATTTAGATGGAAGTCACACTGAGTTTTTGCTGACTACCTCGGGTGTCCCTCAGGGTTTTCTAACTGGACATGTACAGTTCCTAATGTTCTTCCATTCTATTCTGTTGATCTTATTTAACAGCTCTAGTGTTTTGTTCGCTAATGATATTCAGGTTTACCTGCCCTTATGAATTGACGGAGGCAATAGAGAAGTTGGATGAGGATGTCCTGAGGGTCACAGATTGGGCGGTCGAACTTAAGCTCACACTGAATCACGATAAAACTCGGGCTATGCTGCTATGCTCCACTCAGCACTTGGTGCGTATTGACACCGCTTCCTTACCGACAGTGTGGATTGACAACAGTGTCATGCCTTTCGTAAACAAAGTCAGGGATCTTGGTGTGCTCCTTACGGATGCTATCTCCAGGAATGCGCATGTTTCTTCAATCTGCTCACGAGTCCATGAAGTGCTCAATCGCCTAAGGTACAAGATATATTCTTATTAAGTCATTTTCGTGTAATGCTCACGACCAGTCTTGTTATACTGCATTTTGACTATGCGTGTCTGGTGTACGCGGGAATGTCTGGCTACTTATCACTCAAGTTGGATAGGCTTTGTAACGCTGTGATGCATTACATTTTTCATCTTCAACAGGATACGTTCCTTTCGCACCTCTATGCTAAGCTTGGGAGGCTTTGCCCCAGTCTCCGGCGTGACTATTTTCTGAGCGTGGTTACATATAAAATATTGACCACGGAGCGCCCGGCATATTTTCACGGTTTTTTTGGTACGAATCACGGAGGGTTTTTGTGGGTCACAACGTAGACCGAAGGCCGCATTCCAAATCTCACTAGCGACTCATGCATCGTACTTGTCATCATTTTCGTTACGAGCGATGAACGTTTGGGAATCCATCCCTAGACCTATTACACTCAAGGATACATTACCCGTCTTCAAAGAGGCACTCTATATTTATCTTCTTGTGCGTCAGCAGTGATCAAATTTACCTTACATTATTCATTGCAATCGATTTGTTGTCATACGCAGCTGTATTTTGTCCCAGTTCTTCGCGCAAAACTATATGTACTTTCCAAATTTCATACTTTTTAAATGTATCGGAAAACGCGTTCTTATTATTAGCGCTGTATTATTATTATTTTTATTACTATAATACATCTTATAGTTTTATTGCTTTTGATTTAACTATTTGCACTCAGATTAGCGCCATACACATTACACACGTATATCTTGTTGGTACAATTTTTTTTTTGCAATATTTCATGCTTATTATGATACTTTGCTTTAAACTGCGTCTAGTAGAATTTTTTATATCTCATGGCCGTTTTTACTACGCTTTAACTACTTGCAATTAGATTCAAAATTGTACTTATTATTTACATGTTTGATAATTATACCATGCATCCACCATTGTAATTTATCGCTCTGTAAAGATGTATACTTATGTTTAATTTGTATTTAACCTTTTGCCATACGGACGTGACGTCCTTGGCATAGATAAACAAGATTAACTAACTCACCAACTGTTGTTTGCTTTAGTTGTAGTTACAACATTCGTTATTCTACAGTAGTTTTCTCAGTGGTTTGGCCTTTTTAGCATTATTTTTATTAAAATGACGGCAGTATTAAGTGTATCCCAGAAATTGCCGTAAGTTTTCAAAGTCCTTGGATCTCATGTATACCTTTACTGCCTCAATTTTCTTAGGATGTATATTTAGTCCTTTTTCGTTTATAATACGTTTTAAGTAGGTAACATTTTTGTGCAATTATTTAAATCTGCCTATTTTAAGTTGCTGATCTGCGTTTTTCAGGCTCTAGATTACTTAGCTAAAGAGCCTTTCTTAGTCTTTTAGTATCCTAGCATAGACAACTTTGTCATCCTTGTACATAAAGGCTTCTATATCAGTTAATCTATCTTCTGTGCGAGACATGACTAGTTGATACTAGATAGTCACATTTTTTATTTCTAACAGCGTTTGTAAAAATTCATTGTGCCCGGTAAGAGTAGAAAATGCTGTTCTAAGGGTGTCACTGGGGTGTACTAGAATTTGATGAAAGCCGTACTTGCAGTCAACTGTATCATATCTCAAATTTCCTACTTAATCTGAAATGTCTGTGATGTTTCAGAGTGGGTAGATCAATGGTATTTTTTTTTTTTGTTTAAAGGCCACAAGTTTAATTCTACGTGCTATTTGAGCCTGCTATCAAAGCATTCGTTTGATGCAATCCAGCGGGTTGTATTGTCACCTGATCTCAACCGTTCAAGATTAAAATTGTCAAACGAATGTTTTACTTATTGCTCGACTTCTATTTCTGGAGCGTACGGTAACCTATAATCCTCGGTGGCCACTGGTACATCATAGATGGTCGGAATACAACGAGTGGTAAGATACGTCAATGTATGTTTGTCAGACATCAAGATAAAGTCTCCCATAATGATGCTGCAGTGATCTCTCTGCCTGCTGGTGTTACCCTTAACTTGGATTACTAGAATCTATAAGTCCCTGTAGTTTTTTTGTATCTCGACGTATGATTAGTAATACCAGCGTTTTTTTTATCTATTTTTTTACAAAAAATATGCAATGAGAGTCGTCATTCAGCTGTGATACGTCAGAGTCGTAAAATGATTTGTAAACAGTGTCTGAATATGACAGCCTTCCACCTTAACAAGAAAATTCCTTAGCTTTTTTTGGCACTGTAGGAAGGAGCGTTGTGAATCCTATCAACTAGGTCGACCTCTTTCTTCGTTATAACATAAGTTCCTTGATGCAATAATTGTATTCTTTACTGAGTCATCTTTTTATCTGATCGATATCCTTTTATTACAAAGGATTTATATCTTTTGACTAAAATTCATTTATTTTTTAAGAAATTAGAGTCAGGAATCCCTTTAAATAGCGATAAGTGCTCCCGCGAATAACTTTAAACTTTGGTTTAAGGGCTTTTATGTTAACAATGTTATACCAACAGTTTTTTCGCTGCTTTTTCTGACTCATTGATGATTTTAATTTTGCCCTTATTAATAGTAGACTTATACCAGACTACGGATTCGTGAAGAATACTAACTTCTGATCCTGCATCCATACAAAATGACTTTTTTTGTCCATGTGAGTTAAAATATAGGATGTTTTTTGGGATTTTTATGATGTTTGCTAGGTGAGTAAAGCCAGGATTTTTTCTAGATCTTGCTTGAACCGAGTTACTTGTCGAGAAAGCCTTCGAAGCTTATACTCATAATTAATTGAATATTTTTCCTCAACCCAGGAACCCATTTCTAGTATCTTTTTATACGATATTGCGAAGGGTTCTTTAATAACATGGAAGGTTAGTACAAAGTCAAATAATTTAAGCACTGGTTTTCCGGCTGACAATATAATTTCTCTCATTATCCTAGGAAATTTCATGAATTATCATTGGTCTCTCATTATATCGCGGGCTACTATACTTCAACAGATTTTTGTACGACTTTGTATCAATTATTACGGCTACAAGCTTTTCTACTAAGTTAACTTCTAGATACAGCACATAACCAGTTTCAAGTTTTATGCCTATTGTAGTAGCTCGTGACGTATTCGGTTCGAGAATTTAGGTGCATCAAGGGTTCGGGTGCTGCCTTAGTTGCACTCAATAGTTGGTCCCCCTTGGAATTTTCTTGCTTTGGTTACTCATTTTAATGTCTTTTTCTGCCTTTTTTGTATGGTGTGCCTGTAATTCTTGTAGTGTGCACATATTCTGCGAGAAGCTATATACTATGTCCTGGTTTATTGTACGTCGCGCAACTTTGTCCATTAACAGCTACTGCAAGTTCTTGCGTGTAAGTACTTGCCGTGTGCTTCTGTTTGAAGCATATTTGGCTAGTCAATTTAGTAGACTAAACTAAGAACGAGTATTGCTCTGCTTCCGGCATATTTTTTAAATTGCAGACGCTAAAGGCGCTTGAGAGCAACGCTAAGCTATGTGGTGTGGTGCGCTGCAAAGCTGGCATCGTAGTCAATCTTTGCAACTGCCATTCATTGCCACGATGATAGCTAGAATATTTGCGATAATGGGCAATCAAGTTATCTTTTTTCGTGCATAATTGACATATTAGCCCATGTTTGCATTTCTACTTGGTATGGTTCGTCTTACGGTAGATCTTGCACCTTATTGGGGTGGCAGGCCGATTTTACAAATTGCATTATGACCCAAAATTATGCACACTCAAAAAAATTTACAGAGTTTGCAGTCATTATGGTAATTTTTGCTTCTACGGTAGACGCTACAAAAAAAATGTGGCACCTGCTTACTATTTGCGGCCCGCTACTGATTCTGTGATTGCACGAAGCTTTCCGCGTTCGGTCAACTTTCTTAACCTGTACAACTTTTTTTAACAACATCTTTTATCTTTATCTTTCATCATTTTCTCCGTGGTTATGCTAAGTTTGCCTTTTACTTGTTATTTAGGGCCATTCTAAGTTTGCTCTCCATTTATAATTCAAGGCAATTCCTGCAGCATTTTACATTTCCTTGATCAAAGAAGAATACGTAGGTATCAGCCACAGTAATGGCATCCTTTAGTCGCTTTACTTCTAGAATTTGTTCCTGTGAGCCTTTTATCCTGCTAAAAAATGACATTACATTTTTATCGTTTTGATATTCAAAACCCATCCATTCTAAAAGTTGATTGATTGTTTTGGTGAGAGTTGAGATTGTTTTGAGGTGAGACTTTGGTGCATTAAATTTTATTTCACGTACACTTCTTGCTCCCTCTATCAGTTTGCTCTTTATTAGATTTGTTTCATTAGCCTCGTCATCGGTGGTTACCAGGGCCTTTGCTCCATCTCATTTTTCCAGGAACATGCTCAGACATGTTATCCCCGCTAAATTCACTGACTCACTTCAAGACATCCCTAAGAGTTACTGCTTTAGCTATGTTTGCCTGCTAAGATCATCTTAGGTTAGGAGTGGGATCAGCGTTCTCCGGATCTTGAGATGGTTCTGCAGGTGATTTATGTTTTAGATTGTCTTACGGAGGTGTTGGTGGGGCAATCAAAGGAGAGTCGTTTGAGGGCTTTGTACCTTGGTCGTATAGCGAGTTTTTCCTGGCGCTATTATTTAAATCTTGGACGGGAGATCGCGAGAGATTTTTCTTAAGAGCACAAGGATTCTCACCCGCTAGCTCTGAGTTTGAAGTGCCAGGGGCGGTAAATTGTGAAAAAGCGAATATGTCTACTTTTTCTCATAGTAAGACGTCTGATTGCGCCTGTTTGCGGGTAATCGTACGATTACGAATCACTGTCTATTTCCTGATTTCGGTTGCCGCGTGTGTACGTGCGTAATTGTGTATGTTATCTTGATTTTTTGTTTTAGTAATAGTGCTTTATTTGTTTGAGGCCTCCGTAAACTTGGGTCTTTATATCCCGAGTTTTAAAATGTTAAAGCGAGAAAAGAAAAATTCATAAACGCTGTGTTAAAAGGACTAATACTTTAATTAAATAAACAATTGTCACTTATTAGGGTCGCACTGTTGTTGATCGTCTGTGCATAAGTATAGTGAGCCTACAAAGTTGTTGGCCGTTTATACGGCGAAGCAACTGTTGGCGTATAAATAAAATCGATTACAGGTGAATCTTGTGCATTAATAAATAATCATCTATTACCATGATTAATATTATTTATGTACACACTTAAAGCAGTCAATTATGATTGCTGGCCAAAGTATTTCCCATAATCCTAGTACAGAGCTCATTTCCCAACATTTAGATACTTCAGACTTTCTTATCTAGCTGTGTAAGCGGCTACTCAGGGCGTAATTCTGGTTGTTTAGTGTACAGAAACTGAAATTCTGGGTGTCTCTTATGCCAGAGACGATATGTACGCACGTTGGCGGGTATGTCTGCGAGCGGTGGGGCGTGGCAGACCGTGGGAACTCTAGGCAATGCCGTCACTACTTGGCGGGCTTGTATGACTGACAGTGAATTTTTCGGGGCTTTTGGTGTTAGGTCCCCTTTATCTTCTCCAGCGGTTAGGTTAGGTAAGTGGTTGGCCCTTCTTTTTCTTGCCCTTCAACTTCCAGCTAGCAAGTTGTTTCGTGTTTGTTCTGTTATACTATGAGTTATATACATTATATCTAATCTGGGTTTAATACTCTTACTTTATTACTTGTAACGCTATCTCTTAGGACATGCAAGAAGACAGCTTTATAGAGAAAGTGCGGGACCATACGTATACTAACAAGAGACAAGTAGAAGAAAAAAAAAGAGTTCTAATAGAAGTAATAAGAAATTTAAAAAAGAAGACTGTACTTACATCATGTAATTACTTGAAAGTTTACTAAAAAATCTATTAATAATTAACTTCATTGAATCGTCTTTCTCATTATTCTTGTGTCCTATCATCCTAATTTAATATGGTAGCAGAGCATCTGATACCTAATAAAGTAAAATTTTTTCATTTAATAATGGTAATATATGGTTTGAGGAGGAAAGTTAGGAGTATTCAAGTGCTTAAAATAGAAAAAAAAGATAACAATATAAAGGTAATAACAATCAACGTTTGCAACATTAAGAGTATTAAAAGCAAACTTAAAAAAAAGTGATTTAAAAGGATTAGCAAAGGGCATTGTAAGAAACATAAGTGAGGTTATGTCAATATATCAACTCAAAAAGAGAGACTGTAAAGTGAAATTAGAGCAATAAACTTAAGAATTATTGACTGATAAACTAAGCTAATAATCTGATAAAAAAATCTAGGTATAGATTACAAGTAGAGAATAAAGTTTTAATAATAATTAGGAAACAGTTTTTCCGAGAAAATAAACTAAGTGGTGATTATAAATTAATAAAAAGATAAATGAAGATATGATGAGACTGGCCGAACAAGCAAAATTTAAAGATATTATAAACAGGATCTGTTGATTGAGCGGGTTTTATTCGTTATAAATTCAGACTTATTATGCTGCTTCAATATAAAAAATTATTGAAAAGCCAGAACAATAATAGTAAATACAATATTTGATGAACTATTGGAATATATAAGTAAATGCAAAACAGTTTACCCAGTGTTAGAAAAGTTTGAAAGCATACATGCAAAAAAGTCAACAGATAATATTCAGAAATAAAATAGACGACTAAAAGTTAGAAAAATATAAAAATATTAATGATCTTTTTTAAGCATTTAAGAAGGCTGTAAATAATTTTCTATCTGTAGGGGAAAGCCTGGATAAGTAAGGAAAAAATAGATATTTGTGATGAGCACTGCAAGAAAATTCTAGTTTTCTACGAGGCTTAATAAATATAATTCTAGAGAAAGACAGAACAGTTTATTGTATTAAATGAAGCATAAAAGAAAAAAAGGCTTATAAAAACACATAATGATTGGAGAAATTCTTCCAGTACTTTATTAACGAGAATAAGAGGTCAATATTATATTCATAGTAAAACAGGATACACGACCAAAGACTGTAGGCAAGAAAAATACAAAGTAAGCGTAAAAAGGAATGAACAAACGATCATAGCAATACATCAAGTTATACGCAACAAAGTAAGAGATCAATTACAGGTAGGAACAAAGGGTTATGCAGAGGTAGCACTAAAGTACAATATAGAGAAAAAAAGAATGAATAAGGTTGATACACATATAGCAATAGTGAAGATCAAGACAATCAATAACAACAAGATAGTTCAGCAGCTTGGTTACTTTATATCAAACTAACTACGCAGGAAGAACAAAAATGAGCACAGATATATTATTGCAACAATACATGTGATAAAACTAAATGGCTATACGGTAGTAAAAGTAGAGATAGCATTCCTAATGGGGGTAATAATTACGTAAATCACAAAACGTTCAAAAATCTTATGGAGAAAACTCTACTAAATAAAGATACAATCAAAGCCACTTCGATAGGTACGATCTATGTATATAGGACATTCTACGTCCACTATACCAGCCAAAAAATGGATTTGGTCGAATTATATGGGAATCGATAGTCCTTTGTGGGAAAAGAATACTCTAATTATGTAAGATTTTTTTACTGACACCAAAGCCGTCAGTGACGGTCACAAAATTGAAATATTTTCTTGGTACCCAATATTTCTAATTTTTTCGCTAAAATCTTAAATAAGAAAAAAAAACAAGGGACTTCATTTTGTAGATTATTTGACGTACAATCGTTTGATGATATTTATAAAACGATTCAAGGTTATGTTACACCTTTCTTTTTTAGTTTTTCGATTTAAATAATTTTTTCAGCAAAGTATGGCACGTTTTTTTCTAAATTTGATCATTTTGATTTAACTTTATAAAAAATTCTACATCCATGATTCTTTACGTAGTGGGCTTTAAACGGGAAGAGGCGCTAGGTGGCGCTAAACATTATGGTCACCAAATTTCATGCTTTCTCGCTTAAGTTTAAAAGTTTTGCAATGAAATAATAAACTTATTGGAATTCATAGAGGTCGAAGATGATGACTGTGTACTTAAACTTTAGGAATTTGAAATGGCTAATCCAATATGGCGGACCATTTTTAAAAAAATTTAAAAATAATTCTAAAAAAATTGTATCGTATTTTTCATACAATTCTAAGTAAAAATTGCGAATTGTACTTTTTCGGTTAAATGTTTGTATACAGAGCAAAAAATTCATGAAAGTTTAATTATACAGATAGACGTAAGATTTCATATTCTGTCCATTCATCAATTCGTAAGAATGATTATAAAACGTTTCAATTCGTGCAATTAACTTTGTAGTCCACCGATAACGACATTTGTGTTAGACCATCTAAAATCAACATGGCAGGCTCAATATAATCGACTGTTAGTTGTTTTATGGAACTTAAATATGAATTTGTATTATGATTTGTGTTAGACTATTGTAAAAATGTGTTTTGCGGTTTTCTGACATGGAGCACAGTTAATAAATATATGCAATTTTTGAAAATTAAATTTATTTTATCTTGCACATAGACATTTTAACCGATTACTTTTTAAGATTACAGAGTTACTATTTAAATATGGTATTTATATCTTTCAAAGAATTTTAGGATCTTCATAACTTGTAGATCAAGAGTATTTTTTTGCTCGTACAAATCCGTTGGATGAAATGAATTCACTCGCCATACTTTGGTGGCTTGTAGAACTTTCAGAATCTTCTTCTGTCATTCAAAAATAAACATATTTACTCATTATATGTGCAGTTCGTCAGACTTTATAATTATTGACAGAGTAAAACCATAGAATAAAATATAAATAAACATAGAGAACAATGGTAATGTAATGCATACGGTTGCGATCAAATGTTACGTAGAATATACTAAAATAATTTTACAAAATGTTTGTGAGCTAAAGACATTTATACTATTTGATTAGAAATATAATGAAAATTATATGTAGATGTACAAAAGTACAGAAATATTTAAAAATAAAGCGATACAATCGAAATAAGAATGTATTTGTAAAAAACTGCACAATGTGCTCAATTTTTAAGTACAGAGGAAAACATTGTGATTACCTTGAGAGGATGCAGAAGAAATAGGTTTTGTTTCCGTTATTTTTTCACACATTTTATAATACTTTTTTCGGCAACTGGAACATAAATAATGACTGTCTGTCAGATTTGTAAATACTGCTTGGATTCTTTCAGAAGGTTTTCGTATATCGCTTTTTCTTGCATGATTACTCAATTCAAATGGATTTGCACATCTATTAAGAGGATGAATCGCAGACAGCTCAATAACTCGACAACAAAACTCCAATGATGTCAACAACTTGCTTCTTAAAGACAGATATATTTACAAAAATATTCTGACAATCTTATGAACGGCAAAATTTGATGTCTTTGGATACAAACGGCCACCAAAGCAAACATGTTATTGAAGATCTAAAGGTCTGTATACGAAACGAGGCAGTAAAAACTAAAACTGCTGTCATGAAAATTGCAATTTGAGCAATCACAAAATAAAATAAAACCAGGCACGTTTGAATGCTTTTTTTATATAGAGCTTGTGTCTATTAGTGAAAAATGTCAAAAACTTAGCATAGAAAAGTACTATCGACGAAAACATTTGAACATTGTTTCCGACCATGTTGACCGACGGGTCTGAAAGCAGATGACAAGCTAAAGCGCTATACTTACAATGTCATTCAACATGTTTAAAAACAGTATTTCAATGTTTTCTTAACATCTCTACTCATAATATGATACAGAAGTCCAAATATTAAAAAAAGAACTGACTTCAAGTAAGGGTAAATTTTACAATCAGAGGAGAAACTCAGGTCATTAAATATCCCAGCCAAGAGGTCCTTTTGAAAGTAAATAGGTTAGTGGTTCCAAAGTGACTTTTAGCCTAATGTGATCACAACAGCTCAATAAAGCTAACTTGAAATTGTATAAGCTTAAGACATTACCACAGCATAATGAGACTGGCTCATATTCGCATTAAAGTTCCATGAAAACAACTAATCATCGGCCATATTAAATCTGCCATGTTGATTTTAGATGATCAAACACAAATGTCGTTATCGGCGGACTAGAAAGTTAATTGCACGAATTGAGACGTTTTATGATCATTCTTACGGATTGATGAATAGACAAAATATGAAATATTACGTGAATCCGTATAATTAAACTTTCATGAATTTTTTGCTCTGAATACATGCATTTAATCGAAAAAGTACAGGACATAAATTTTACTTAGAATTTGATGAAAAATACGATACAGCTTTTTTAGAATTATTTTAAAATTTTTTCAAAAATGGTCTGCCATATTGGATTCCGAAAGTTTAACTACACACTTATTATCGGCAACCTCTATGAATTCCAATAAGAATATGATCTTTTTGTAAAACTTTGAAACCCAAGCGAGAAAGCATTCAATTTGGTGACCATAATGTTCAGCGTTACCTAGCGCCTGTTCCCGTTCAAAGCCCCCTACGATAAGAATCATGGAAGTGGAATTTTTTCACAGTTTAAAAAGAAAAAAAAAAGAAAAAAAAAGTGTCATACTTTGCTGAAAAAATTTGTTTGGATCTAAAAACTTAAAAAAAAAGTGTAATATAACTTTAAATCGTTTTAAAAATCTTTTTAAACGATCGTACGTCAAAAAATCTACAAAATGTAGTCGACAGTTTATTTTTTTTTAATTTGATATTTTAGCAAAAAAATTCGAGATATTGGGGACCAAGAAAATGTTTTAATTTTGTGACCGTCATTGACGACTTTATTGTCAGTAAAAAAATTTAAAAAAATCGGAGTATTGTTTTCCAACGAAGGACTATCGATTCCCATCGATTTTGACCAAATCAATTTTTTGACCTGTACAGTTGACGTGAAATACCCTTTATATACATTAGACTTTTGTTCACTTGTTGTAATGATCTATAAGAGTGATAAATTTTTTTTGCTGCTATAACGTACAGTGTTATGTGGTCTGAGTCAATCTCTATAAATCACATCTAAAATATATTTTGCTTTCATCCTATTATGTTTAAATGGTACGCTTGCCATTTTACTTTGTGTATAATTTGCACAATTTATCATTGTACTTTTGAATTTCTCTGGCAATCTAATAACCATCATATTTTAAACTAATTTATCCAAGTATTTAATACTACTATCTCCTAAATCTCTGTGCCATCTTTGTTTGTTTGTAATTTGATTCATATCTAGAAGATTATTATTACTATTGTTATTACTGGTGTCCTTCACATACCTGTTTTCACTTTCTTTTCTACTTAATTTATCTTTAATGTCTTTATTCAGTAAATTTTGTACAGCCAGAGAGTAACAGTCATCACCATTTTTAGAATTATTATATTTTATAATAAGACCTATTATGTGATTGCAATTATTTTATTTATGAATGTGGCTTACCAATCATTTTAGACATTTTTGCAATCCGTAAAAAACGCAATAATGTTTTGTCTATATCTTTAGCAAAATATATATTATTGTATTTAACCTTATTATCTATATATTTAATATATATAATATATGTACCATATATAGGGAAAATGATTATAAAATAATAAGTAGAATAATATATGTTATGCTTAGGATATGGACAAAATTTTATTGTTGATAAAACGAACATCTACTGAATCATCTCGTCTATTTCATTAAAAAATTATTGTGTTCTTCAACGATTGCAAAAGTGTCGAAAATAGTTGCTCAGCTTTTAGCCACAGCCATAAAGAAAATAATTGAAATTTTGTACTAGGTCATAGTAATTATTATAATAACTCCAATCATGGTGATAATTTTTACTTTGTGGCTGCAGAGCTTTTACTAAATAAAGATGTTGGACCCAAATTGAGTGAAAAAGAAGTTAAAAATTGGCATGTAAATGGAACACGGAATAATAATAGTTAGAACAATCATGAAGATACAAATCAGATCACAAATAAAGAAAGATGGCACAAAGCATTAGGTGATACTAGTTTTTAATACTTAGATAAATGAGTTAAAAATATAATGATTGATGGATTGATAGAAAATTTAGAAGGCACAAAGATATGTTGTGCAAATCATATACAAAGTAAAATGATAAATGTATAATTAAAAAGAAATGGGAGGAATGCAAAGGATATTTTAGAAGTGATCCATACAGATTTAGATACACTACATGACACTGTAGGTTATGGTAGTTAAAAACATTTTATTACTCTTATAGATGAATATGGCACGTCTACGAAAATCTATTGTTTAAAGAATAAGCTCAGAACTGCCAATCGTTTTATTGATTAGGATGATTTATTAGAAAAGTAGTTCAATAAACCAATACAGTGCAAGATTAGTAGTAAAAGGATTTAAACAAAAAATACTTGCTGATAATGTGTATTTCTCTGCTGGCAAAATGCAAATATTAAAGTTACTATCTTACAGTGTATAAAATGAGACCAAAATCGATTATGACGGTTGAGGAAACAACATTTTTAGATGGTAATATAACAATACAAGTATATGTAACAGATCCTATGATTTTGCAACCGATAATAGTAAAGTATGTAAATTAAAATGTTCAACGATTTAGGCGGGGTAAGCAATGTTATTAGAATTACAATTAAATACAACAAATCAATAAATGAAGTAAAATTAAATCAAAAAGATTACGCAGTCCTACTTGCTTAAAAATATAAATTGCAAGATGCAAAATTATACGAAAAGTCGATGGAGAGAAATTAAAATAAGATTATTCTGTACAATGCGACAAAATAGTGAAATTTTAAGATCGGATTCGTAATTTATTATTTATAAGTACGTGGATGATACCTGATATTTGATACAGCGTAAACTTTTAAGGTAGCGTTTGAAACTACTTCGATCATACTCATTGAAAATATGATTTATAAGAATTAAAATATTCATCCAAAACTAAAGTTTAACGTTTGATTTACAATAATAAAGAAGAAAAAATAGACCTGTAGACTGTGAGGTAGACTTAAATTATGCAGGAGATTGTACCGACAAAAATCTACAACTGGATATGTAATGTGATTGTCCATTATTGCCATATTTCCGAGAACGCGTAAACAAAGTTCTAAATGCTTAAAGTTCGCTCAATACACAGCATTCCAGAGGTTATCACAGATATCAGAATATTGTTTATGACAATTATATTAAGTGAATCTTCTAATGTAAAGTTTTACAAAGCTGTAAATATATATGAAGACAACTATAGTGCATTAGCAATTGCCAAATTTGTTAATTTTACAAATGATTCTGAACAAATAAGAGTACAGTATCGTTATGAAAATAAATATTATCAAAATAGAAAAATATATGTAGTAAAAGTTGATTTATAAAAAAATGTATCCGATATGTGAACTAAAAATTTATGCAAAGAAAATTTCATTAACCATTAGAGGTTCTTAAAACTTGAATAAAAATATAGTTTAGAAGATAATTATTTGTTGGCGTTGTGCTATATACAATCATTTAAAAACATTCTAAACAGACAAAAACATTCATATAAGAGAAGCGTTACAATCCAAGGAAAATTCATTTAATCTAGTCCATATTCAAAACTCTTACTTCGTGACTTGGAACGCTATCTCTAAGGATGTGCAAAGGGACAGCTTTACTGAGCATCTGCGCGCATACATAAAATCACAGATACACATACATATACACTCGTAATTTACCTGACAAGACCTAGGTGATTGACGCCTATGTTTTATTACTAAAGTGGGATGTATATGTGTGATTTACTTCTGGAATAATAAGATACTCATCAAAAATGTCAGTTATTAAAAATATTTCTAGGAAAGAAGGCTTCCTCTTGAACTGGTAAACGCAATTGTCAGGTACTCTTGATATTAAAAGCGAGTTTCAGTAATTTCTTAAACTGTATGGTTTGATTGTTGGGCTAAAGTTTATATTTTTAGTCATTACCTGCAAAAGTGCTTTGTCAATGATTTATATTATAGGCTTGTATCTATCATCAGGTCGCTATAGTGTGCCAAAGTAAAAAATTCTGCTAAAATTAAAGGATTTTTAAAATTATTTGGTAAAATTAGATATTATAAAATTATTCTACGAATATGTTATGAAAAAAATGATTTTAAGAAAGATTTTCTACATAAATGTATGGTAAAGATGAGAATTAAGTAGACGAATATAACACACATCCAAATAGGTATCCGTATACGCGTTTTCAATAAGCTGGTGTCAACGTGTATGGCATTATTTAAAACAAGTCATTGTGTAAAAAATTATTTTAGAAAAGTTTTATTTCATCTTTAACTCGTAATCTTATTATGTATGTACATTGAAATATGCATTTTAAATGAATAATTTTTCCAAATTTTAAATTTTTGTAGGCTTTCGTACCTAGGCACACTATTGGCACATGATGTTTGTAACAAGCTTATTGCATCATAAGGTAAAAAAAAAGTGTCGGTAAATTCTTGTAACTCGTTGACGATAATTAGTTTTTAGTGTTTTTGAGAGAACAGTAGAGATAGGGAGTATGTTAAGCACAGTATCGCCTCGCGTAGATTAGTTTAAAGGTTCCTAGTAAGATATAAATTTAATCAAAGGTGATGCCGTGAGATAAGAGCGTTCTCTAGGCAAATAATCTTAGCACACTTTATATTATATCAAACACAATAAAATGTAATTACTTTATTATTCACACTTAGTTATTCATACACTGAACATGTTAATCTAGCTTAATCTTTCTAGCCGTGCAGTCTAACATTTGCTTATTTAATACATCACAAGTACTTTATTATTATTGCTGATATTGATAACTAAATGTAAAACCAGATCTAAATCGTATGTTACTAAATACGCAAGGTCTGTTTCGCTGAAAGAGCACGACCGCGCGGGAATGCAGACGAAGAAGTGAAGGAGAGGAAGTAAGAGGCGCACCACTGCGCGGTTCTTCCTTCTCGCTTGCACAGACTTGCTGGTTGCGGCAGACGCCACTGCCGCCACGAAGCGCTAGCAGATCAGGCGATCCAAGCCATACTTCGCAGTATCTAATGTCAGCAGCATGAGCTTATTACTCGCTCGTAGCTAAAAATTTGTATTCTAGGCTTTGTTGAAAGCAGTAACTCTGTCTTAAGTAGACACATCTGTTATTAGTTAGTTTTCTTTGTTTCCAAGGTCATTTCAGAGCTAATGTTTGTATGCTTTGAAAAGTAAGAAATTAAGCATGACAGGCTCTTCCTTTTCGCTTACCGAGACATGTTGGATGCGGCAGACGCTACTGCCACAACGTAGTGCTAGCAGAGCAGGTAAACCAAGCCATACTTAGAACTCTCTCTCTTGGGAGCCTACACTGGTCCACCTAATTGCCAATTTCTGTGAACAGAATCCTAATTATTTTAGTTATGTTTATTAATCTAGCATGGGTCTTAAAGGGCAGAAGATTGATCATTTTATTAAAGATTTGCTTCTGGGACTCAATATATCTAACTTGAATTATGTTTCTAGCTACACGCTTTCTAACATCATATTTATAGATGTTTAGGATGTCTATTACTCACTTGACTGCTAGCTCTTGCTGCTTTACTGTCGCATACTTTAGGAAATTTGAAGAGTGACCATCTCTTCGCAGGCATCGCTCATAGCGACATATTCTGCCTGACACATTGACAATACTATATATGACTACTTGCATATCCTCCAAGCGACTTTAAAACTTACTAATTTTATTAGAAACTTACTAATTATTTATGAACTTTTATAATTAGTAAATCTAGCATCAAAAATATTCTTGTGAGTCATCTAACTTTCCTTCTAACTTGATATCTATCTAATTCATTATTCGCGTATGCTATGTCGGAACGAACCATGTTGGCCAAGTACAGGGGAGATCCCATCAACTTTCTGTACTTATTACTTTGCTTGCCATATAATAAAGTCTAACAGTCCATTTGCTTTCGAACGTTGTCGCCTTCCGTTATTTACCATTTGGATTAAGACCATGGGTATTCTTTATGGATGCATCTCACCGTAACAAAAGCGCTTCTGCTCATTCTCAATGTACTTGTAGGTGTTTCAGTTCGATTGCATCTGTCTTGCTTAACTTACATTCCAAGAAATATTTTGGTCTTCCCATGTCAGTCATTTTAAATTCAAACACCAGCTTATTCTTCACTCTTCTAACTTTCCAACTTATTACTAGCTATTAATATGTGATCAACATATGATAAGAGTATTACAAACTTGTCTATCTTCTTCTAAGAGAAAAAGCAAGATTTAGGCTCGTGGGATTTCAGCCCAAGTTTTATTGCTATTTCTGTAACTATATGATTTCTATCTTTGGGCTGATTTTGAGGCCATGTAAGGCTTACTTTAGTTTTCCAACTCTATCTTTCTTTGGTTCTGCAGAACTCTTGTACTCTTTTAGCACTCTTATGGAGATTTCTTAAATTTGTCTAGCTGGCAAGCATTTAAGTCAAACTTATTGATTATGACCCATGCACATCTATTGATTTGCATTTGCGAGAAAGTCATGTATTTTGACTATGTTATTAGTTATTTCTATCAATACTAATTCACAATTCAATGTTGGAGCTTAATATTTTCATTCATTGAGAAAGCTTAGCTTTACATATATTTTTCTACTTAAATCTATCTTAGAAGATATGGCTTCTTTATACGTAATGCGTCTGCTTGTCTACTTATCAGCAATAGCGTTGGTTTTTTCTTTCTAGCTAGTTTCTATCTAATTGATTTGCATTTTATAACTACAGTAACTTTTTAGCTATCTTTCTTAGTCTAATTTTCATATCATTATCATATCTATCTTTCTAAACTAAGGATTCATTAGGACGCACCAGCGTGCTCTCGCAGAATTAATTTTCATCTGATTTTAAAGAGATACCTTAGTAATTTCTATCCAACTTCACAAACTTCCTTATCCATGATTGATTTATCAAACCTAAAATCTTGTAAGGTTTTCATGTTAACGATGCATGGTCAAACCCTACATGCTAAAGCCGTGCTTTAATTTTCAGATTTAAATATACTTAAATCCAATGCATCTTAAACCGAAATCATTGACATCATTTATTTTTCTTATTATTTAAATTTCCACAAAGGTCTGAGTACTTACAGCTGGGCTCGTAAGATTTTGATTTTTGGTAAGTGTTCAATCATTGCTTTGCTTTATGTAATATATCTATGATTTATTTAATTCAGTTTCTTTCCCAGCTTTTAACTCTTTTCTTTTACTGGTTAATTAATTTATTAGCAGACATATTTTTATGTTTTCCAGTTGCCATATTAGCAACGATGTTTAATATGCATATTCAATCATTTCATCAAACTTTTCCTTTTCTAACTCAACAATTCCATAAGAAGATGTACATATTGACAAAAATGTTTCATTTGACAACAGATCAGAGACTTTAATTCATTCATTATCTATACAAATTCAACTATTTCAACAATATTTTATCAAAGATACTGCATTTTCTACTGACAATCTAGACTGTATTACTGAATTTTAGTTTGAGCAATTCATTAGTTTCATATCCGCTAACCTTTCGAGCTTCCTCCGATCTTAATATTACCGCATTCTCATTGTTTGCCCAAATATATAAAAGTTCTTTATTTTATTTGACATCTTAAAACCAGTGAGAAATCAGTAATTTGCTTCATTTCATCAAGTAAGTTGATCCAATATATCATTCAAGTAAAAGACATGAAGTCACCTATGTCGTCCAGCTACATATTTTGTTTGAGTTACGAGATATTGTACTAAGACCATAACCTTGAATATTATCTCTACCATCATCTAGCTTTGTCTTTTTTAGATCTGATAAGTTGTTGTCACTCAAGCTTTTGTTTATAAATTAGGCATCTCCAATGATTTATAAGCTACCAACAGTCACTTCGAAAAATGTATCTTCGGCTGCAATATCATAAGTTCATTGACAAACAGCCTTTTTTTACGTTCTAACTATTCCATTCAACTAGTATCTAATAATGTTATAGAATTTTCTTCCTATTACAACTGATGATAACTCCAGGCTATTCTTCAATATATAATTTTATAAATGAGTTTTTTTGTATAACGGATGTGTACTACTCTAGAACTATAACATAGCGAATTTTATTTACCACATTTTTTATTCTAACATTGTCTTTTTCTCACTTTATCGCGTCAAACTGTTGGCTCAGTAGTACTGTATTATTAATCACGTACATAAAACTCTTGAAATATAAGACTAAATTTTAAGCAATATATACAATAATTTTTACTCAATCTTCACATCAATTTACAATCGCGCATGGTCCCACAGTCTTGATTTGTAACTTTAATGTTAATTCTATTTAAGGTTTAATTTATTATAATTTAATTTAAATGCTTCTTTTCAAATTATTTGACCAAATACATTTTTATTTATTGTCTAACTATCTCCTGCATTTATGGATTCGTTTTTCATCTGATTTTCTAAGATTTGGCAAATTTTAATTCTCTTTTATTTCCTTAATTGTCTATCATATACGTTATACCCCATCATACTGCTCTTTATTTTGCTCAATTAGTATTAGCAGTTTTTAATTTTATAACTAATAGTCTATCTTTATTACTGGTTGTACTGCCAATAGAACAGTAATAAATGGAACAAATGCGCAAGGAAAAAAACCCTGCTGCCATGTATCAAATCTTCTAGCTTGCTTACGTACTGTGCGTGACATATCTCTCAATGGTTAAGCATATCTCGACGTTAAGCCATGGCAGGCGTGAGTTACGAGACGTGTTGTAGCATCTTGTATCTGTACGCACGTATATTACGAGTGTTGAGTCGTACCAAATTGAATTACCTCTATCTTTATTCTAATTTATATACATTATTAAACATGTTTATGCATACGTCAACGTGTGCGCTGGGTGGACTTTAATTTTAATTGAAACTGTTTACATCTCCTTTTATTTCAGGCAATAATTTTTAAATGTAGCTTTGATCAATCCAGCCTATATATATGGAGCTATTGTAAGGAGCATGTAGCGCAACGCAAAATTTAGTATAATATTTTTCCAACCAATCTGAAAAGGCAAGGGGAATCAGCCATGGCAAGAAAACTCCCAGCGTAAGCGCGTGTATAACATTTTAGCATACATATACTGGTCTCACGATGCGTTTCTTGCAGTATGCCTGCCCGCGCTTGCCCTAGCTGCAGTGTTGAGTGGTTCACCAAAGAAAATTTTGTATTTCTATAATAAAATGAGATTTATTAGTTGAAGATATATTCATTAAATTTTTTCTATTAAAAACCTGAACACTAATTCATTCAAATTTGTTCATGGAATTTTTTCTATTATGGAACTGAGCAGTACTAAATAAGTAAGATATTTAATCAAATTCACTTACATACAAAAGTGCAAATAAACTTATTTGAAGCTGATAAAACTAATTATATATACATTGAACAAACCCTGGGGCTAGGTGCGAGTTGTACGGTAAAATACTGAATCAGTTTTATTTTCCTTGAATCACTGTATGCCTTTATCTCTGTGAGTGACGATACACTTCACCTTTCTAGCATTCTCTCCATATCTTTGTACATATTTAAGAACAAAAGGATCAACTAAAATCTTCTTAGTATAAGAACGTATATAAAAAATGATCAAAACGGTTAAACAGAAGAAAAACCGTCGGCAAAACCCCGCGAGAGTAGCTGGAGCTAGGGACTGCAAAGGGGGTGGTAACCACATTTGATAATGTCACCGCACGTCTAGCTTTCCAACATATGCACGCGGGCGAAA
The DNA here is from genome assembly GCA_030522625.1 of Copidosoma aretas. Lineage (NCBI taxonomy): Eukaryota > Metazoa > Arthropoda > Insecta > Hymenoptera > Encyrtidae > Copidosoma > Copidosoma aretas. Next base: position 25,390 of record JAPYYV010000995.1, read on the forward strand.
AAAAAAGAGAGAGAGAGAGGGAAAGAGACATAGAGCAGGTGGTAACGCAAGATGGCTGACGTCGTAGCCCGTCTAACTATCTAGCTTATGCAGGCATGCTACGCGTACCTCGCACTCTATTAGCTAAGTCGAGAAAAATAAAAAATTTCTACGCTACTCACACTGTATTGCTTTGCTCGCACCGTGAACCAACACCTTAACGAAAACTATCAAAGGGACTCAACTTGTCCTTGTCATTCAAAGGTTTGTCCGACGCCATATTTTTCGCCACGCTCACCTTCCACACTGCACCCGTGCTCCCTCCGGTCTCCAGCTAATCCTGACGTAGACACGCCGCCACGCTTGCCATTTTATCTTCTACTAGCACAACACAAGTCTTAATGAAACCTATTAACCAATACACTTCTTTCCAGCAAAATTTCACTGATTTTTTCAAGCTGCATAGTCAGCAACAAAAACTTCTCTAGCCTTACAATATAAATACCATAGATGCTCCCAACACTGCTTCTAGAAGCACAGCCTGGCTCTATGACATCAAGCATACCTCAACGTGGTGCACTGAAAGAGTGCTGGGCCCATAACGTGCTAAGATGTAAATTTATTCTAAGGTGATACCGAAGGATAGGAGCGTGCTTCAGGCAAATGATCTTAGTGCAATTTATATTATATCAAACACAATAATTTGTAATCACTTTATTATTCAAACTTAGTTATTTATACACTAAACTTGTTAATCTAGCTAAATTTTTCTAGCTTTGCAATCTAATGTTTGCTTATTTAATAGATCAAAAGTACTTTATTATTATAATTAATATCGATAAGTAACTGTAAGACCAGATCTATATCGTATGTAACTAAATACGCAAGGGCTGTTTTGCTCAAAGAGCACGACCGCGCGGGAATGCAGACAAAAAAGAAGTGAAGGAGAGGTAGTAAGAGGCGCATCGCTGCGCGGTTCTTCCTTCTTGCTTGTACAGACTCGCTGGTTGCGGCAGACGCCACTGCCGCCACAAAGCGCTAGCAGAGCAGGCAAATCAAGCCATACTTAGCAGTGTCTAATGTCAGCTGCATGAGCTTCATCAGCTGGATAGAAGTCGGAATAAATATGGAACTATTTTAAATTACCGAAAAACTTAACGCATTAAACCTTACTTTGTTGGGCGGTAGAGCGGTGTGGCGGTGTGGTGGCGTAAAGGGGTATGGAGAGGCCAATTGGATGATGTGACCTCAAGATAACGTAAAAAAGAATTTAATAAGGATTTTTGAGAGGGTCTTGGGGGTGGCTGATTACGAAGAGGGGAAACAAACTTTGTCCGCCCAAAATATTATAAAAAAACAGAAAATGTTTTTCATTATTTTGTATTGGAGCCTGGGGCCTTGGGGGGGGGGGGGGGGGGGGGAGGGAGGGGGGGGGG
>JAPYYV010000996.1:0-26797 GCA_030522625.1 Copidosoma aretas
GCCGAGCGCTTTGTCATCAGCCCTTTTCAGGGCCTTCATCACATGGAGTTGAAATTTTTTTTAAATTAGCGCTAAAGGCCTTTCTCCGAGTCCGCGCTTGGACATCGACCCTTTTCAGGGCCATCATTGACTTTTCTTTTTTTTTATAATTTTTTTTTTTTTAATCTAAATTTTACTTTAAAAATTCGTAAGAGTCATTTTATGACTTGCTTACGTCAGACAAATATTTAGCAGCATTGAAAAAATTTTACACGAAAATCGGTCTCGAACCGCGGCCTCCCGGGTGACAGTCAGTCGTGCTACCGACTGCGCCACCAGGGACCTGGTATACCTAGACACTAAGTACATACTAATAATATGCACATTTTAAACACTTAGCTCTCGAGGCCGCTCCTCAGATCCGCAGCGGATGTAATCCTTTTAGTGCTGGCAGATATTTTCTAGCATGTATACCGTAAACCCCTTTCAGGTCCTTAGGTTCCTTAGAAATTCCTTAAAAATGTCCTAGCGGTCCGCGGCCTGAAGGGGGTAAAAATTTGCATGAGCTGGAGGGGGTATATACGCGCGCTGGTGGGGGTAAGGGAAAATCTGCTCGTCCAACAGCACAAGCTGGAAAATTTTCTCGGCTGACAGATGGCGCTGGAGGGGGATAGGATCAACAGATAGCGCGGGGGCTGGTGGCTTAATACCAGCGTGGTCTAGTACCAGCGTGGCCTGGTACCAGCATAGCATACCTACTAACAAGCATACGGTTCAGTTAAATACGTTAACTCGAGCCGTCAGCATCATAGAGCATCTCCACGATAATTTTGCTTACCCGCTGTGGAGCGTTATATTCGATAGCACTGCGGTTACTTATGGCTTTCTCGCAGTAGTTTAAATATACGGCTAATGCTTATTACAAGCATCGAATAATGTGCAAAAAATTAAAAGAACGACCGAGGCTGCTTCTCCCATACAAATACTTTTAAACCATGGGTACGTTACTCTGCAAATAGCCGATATTTTCGGTCGACAAGTGAACTTAACAGTGGCAGAGAGACAAAAACTACAAGCTGCTGTTGCCTTAGTAAAGACTATCTTACAACTGCTTCAGGACCGCTTAGAAGTTGTGGAATCAGTAATAGTGTTCGAAAATGAACCGGAAGATTTTCCAGCATTCTCAAGTGATACTGAATCTGAAGTTGCAATAGCAGCAAAACTGTTTTAAAATGAGCTGAGTGATTTTGTGTCAGATGTTGCGGGCACTGGAATAGTGGCACCAGCAGTGGAAAAGAACTCTATCAGTCTAGATGATGTTAACACTGCTTTTAAAAATCGTATTAAAACAGTTGCAATAGCAAATTTAAAACTTTGAATTTTCACAAATTTTTGAATGATGCTGAGAGACAGTTCATAAAAAAAGTACAGACGATTCTCGAGAAGCAACATTATTTAATGATAAGCAGAGTACTAGCTGCAGATTAAGCGATAGTTAAATATGATGCATAAAGTGTTGACGTTAAACATTTAAGCGCAAAATCAAAAGTTATCTACTTTACGACTGATTTGAATGAGTGGTTTGTACTCAATTTTTATTAGCCTATTAAAAAAGATGTTGAGGAGTTTCAAGAAAAAGAATTTGGATGGTCTCTACGATCAATACTTAATATTGTGCTGAACATCAACAAATTTACCCGATTAAAGGTAGTTTCTTTATCGACTTACCTGTCTATGTGATAAATAAGTTGGCCTGTGTAAATGTTATGAATAGTGTTAATCAATGCTGTAAATGCGCCATACTGTAAGCATTACATTTGGCAGCATTACATGAAAATCGCACTTCAAAATACATACAGTATGAAAATGAGCTAAATTTCGAAACATTGAATTTCCTGTGGATCCAAGACAAATTGGAAAGTTTGAAAAGCATTATTATGTTTCAATTAATTTGTACTTTTTAAAGAAGAAGAAAGGTAATACATATGACGTAATTCCTAGACATGTAACTGCACAGAAAAAAGATAAACATGTAAATTTATTTCTCATTAAAAGTTTTTGTATAGATAAAGATGAAGAAGAAAAAGATGAAATTATCAAGTTTAGTCAACACTAAGTTTGGATACTAAATCTATCCCGCCTCATAAACAAGCAGATGTCTTCTCACGGTCACAAGTCATTTGTACGTGATCGATGTCTGCACTTCTTTTGGACCACTGAGAGATTAGCAGCACATGAATCTGATTGCAATAATGTTAGTCACTGAAAAATATCGCTTTCACGGAAGAACAACGTAGATAATATACTAAAGTTCAAGAAATTTACTAACAAAAATAGAGTTCCCTTCATATTTTACGCAGATTTTGAATGCTTATTGGAACCTGTACAGAGTGATCGTGCGTATCAACCGCATAAGGCATTTAGCATTTGCTTTTTTATGAAATGCAGTTATGATGATGGAAAATCGCAATACAAGAGCCACATCAAAGTAAAAAAGATGTGAAACAGCAGCGGCGTAGTTTGTCAATAACCTTCACTCACTTGCCTTGGAATTGCAAGACATATATGAAAATCCGAGGCCAATGTTAAGCCTAACACTTGGAGAAAGAGTCGAGTTTGACAAAGCCACTCTCTGCCACATTGGCTATAAGCCATTTGTTACAGATGGATCTCGCGGCACTAAATAAAAACGCCAACAATGGTTGTCTACCGACGAGAAGACTAAACAAGATGATAGTGGATTATCATTATATAGTGACTAAGCTAAAGAAGGCAAACACTAGGTTTGGACCAAAAGTTATCGCCGAATCAGAGGAATTCCAAACATTTTTGTCAAACAAACTATCTTTAGCAATCTTAGAAAACGAACAGTTCTTTAATTTATTATTGAAAGCAGTAAATAAGTTCCAATCGATTGTGGTATATGATAGAAATGATCAAAAATTTTCTTACGCCTAATTTTGTAAACATAAATATCATAAATGAAATAACCAGTTATCTTTATATCTAGACTATTTATTAAATACTCCTTTACTACATTTCATAAATTGACAACAACAGGAAACATAAATATTACATTAAATTTACGTATACTTCATTATAGAATTTTTTTTCTTAAATTCTTTTTTATCAATCCAACTGTTGTGAGTATTGTCGAAGCCCAATCACTTGACAAAAACTTGATTGTCACGCCTTTGAAAAACCTTCTCCTGGAGGTAAACATCTGGATTCTTTGTTTTCTGTAGTTTCTGCTCGTAGAAACCTCCGGAAATGGGCTGATATCAATAATCCTTGAAATGGTATGTTGTTGGATTTGTTGCTGCTACTCGTATGATTGTAAAAATCTTCGCTGACTTGTTGGGCGTAAAGCCTTTCCCAAATTCTTGTTTCGCATTGCTCACACGCACTTTATCATCGACTTTTAAATTGGGCTTCAATTTGATGCTGTCACATTTAAATAGTTGTAATACATGGACTTCATAATCTGCAATTACATCTTTTGGTTTGATGCCAGGGGCTGGGTATTTTCGATTTTTATATGATTTAAGCAAATTTTGTAAGAAATGAGTTCACTTATAGTTGCCTTGAAGACTAAACTTTTTCTGCATAGCAGCTTTAGAATTCGATTGAATCTCTCACAAATGGATGCCTTAAGATTGCTGTACGTAGAGTGCAACTTTATATTATACTTTTGCATGAGACTTTGTGTTGTAAAACTCTTTACCACGATCTGTTTACAAATTTGTTGGAACTCTTCTTTCTGTTACTATCAACTTCATAGCTGCAGCGACATCATCGCCAGTTTTTTTCTTTACGGGCACAGACTAGGGTACTTGAAAAATACACTTATGACTGTAAGCAGATGTCTGTAACCCTTATTTTAATGAGCATAAGGTATCATCTACACTAAATCAGCTTGCCATGTTTTATCCAAGCCTTGGATATAAAACTTTCGACGTTGGTAGCTGCGTCTTGCAGGTTTATGGAGCTATTTTACTACTCTCTCTATCTTCTTAATTGACTTCAGGAGTAATGTTAGATATCTGAGCCAAAATCTCCTTAATTGTAGTTATTTCTTACTGCAAATTTACTATTGATTCCGAGAAAACATCACTCAAATTGTTGATTAATACACGTATCTTATCTTGCTCATTTGATATAAACTTTTTTTCCATATTCAAAATAGTAAAATTTACTGCATCATTAGGGAAAAGGGCTATTGCAAAGTTGCATAATCTTCTATCCTGATAGTCAAATTGACCATCTTATGTGAGCTTGTATCCAATTCCAGGAGAATCTCGACCACCACCTTTAGACTTAGCGGATGATGGACGTCCAAATACTTCATTGCTAATTTTGACACTAAGCCAAATTAATCAATTAAACTTAATATATATTATTGGCTCCACGGAGCTTGTACATAATCGAATGAATTTCATTTATATGACTTGGATACCGACTAAAGTTTCTGCCACTAATAATCGTAGACGATCGTCCAGTTCGTTAGGGTAATCCCAATAAATGTAATCCATTTGTGTGCTTATTCTATCAATTATATATGAAGGTATGAACCCACCGTTCTTCTTGCTACTTTTTTGGGTAAGATAAAACAACGGAGCGATAAAATTATTTAATTTTATACTATTGTATGAACGAATGGGATCATTTTCAATGAATCGCCTTTTATGCGCGATTGAAGTGTCCAAGATTCGTTTGTATTTTTATAAATTGTCTGGTGTCAAGTGATCTTTATCAGGATACTTTTTTAAGAGCAGTTTTATTAATACATCAGTTATTAGATACTTTAGATGATTTATTTTAACTTCATTATTATTATTGAAATGTATGGGTGAATTTCCAAGCATATACGTCCATTCTCTTTTCTCATTTCATAAATGCGGTCCAACTCTGGCTCCTTTTTACCTACTATTTGTAAGTATAGATTATAGGATAATCTTTTATTTGTATAAAGCCCTACATCATCATCATCATCATCATAATCACTCTTTTGCACAACAGTATCATGAACTTTTACAGTGTCATCTGAAGAAGCAATATCATCATCCCTATTACTGCTAGCTGAGTGGAATATTGATGCATCTTTATATTTTTTTTTCTTTTTTTATAGACTTTTAAGGATCTTTAGCTGGAGATTTAAGTCGTTGCTGTACACTATTTTCTTTTTCCGTTTTGTGAATGAACTTATGGAGTGGATCAGTGATAGGCATAAGAGTTTCACTAATCCGCTTCTCAAAACTCTCTCTTTCAAACTTTAGCAATTAGTACTGGCGTCCAACAGCTTTTCTCGCCTTTTAAACCTCATGACGAATGCGTTTTTTCTCCCGAATAGCGTCCATCTGGACTGCTTGATGGCTGATATGATACCATCACACACTTAATAAGTATGAGTGATATTTATAGCAAAAGAGTCGCATTCCTTCCTATATCTACTATTTTCCTCATTGCTATCCTCATCTATTATGACAAACCCATGTTTTTCATCTCCCTAACACTTTGCACATAATTTTTGAATTCATTGTAAGTCATATCGGTGTTAGCATTATCATTATGAATGTGCTTCAAATTTATATCATCTTGTCGTAATAGTACTAAAAAATTTAAATTATTTCTTTCTTAATGCTTGGAAACTTGAGCGTATGATTGGCATAAATAGAAACAGTCAACGCTTTTGTGACGCCCCATGCAGAAAATAACTTTTACATTATCTTATTTTTTACAAGAAATATCATCGAATATTATTATGGAGTCGGGCAGTGCCTTATCTGGTGATATGACTAATTCATTCTTGCAAAATAAAAAAAAGTCATGCAATCAATGGACTGCAAAGACTGTTTTAGAGACTTATTCTTTGGCTGATTCAATGACTTTGTGTACAGAAAAACATTTTCAAATCTCAATGTGGTAGGATGATTAATAAAAGCTAGCAAGCTGTTTTTTTTCCACAGTTTGACGGACCACAACAGATAGCTCTTATAGTATTGGGTAACAGATCACCATGGCATTTTGTTCTTCTGTCTTCTTCGACAAATTCGTCAAAATTCACAACAAGACGTTTTACATTCTGTTCCACAAAGCTCATGTGGACTGTATGCTGACACAACTGACACTGAAACCAAATACTATAAATAGTATGCCCTTATACTTTCAGACTTATTAGGCATCATATCTTGCTTACCACAAGATGTTTTACATTCCATTCTCTAAATTATTAGTATGCTGACTCAACTGAAACATGATACTATAAATAATTTGTTAGTCATATTTTGAACTCATGCATCGGTGAGTGCTTAAGAAGTAATGATCATTCATTATCGACAGGATTGTAAAGTCATAAATACACTAATTTATAAACTGCCTATAGAGCTGCACATACCGGGATATCAGTTTTGTGGACCGGGCACCATGTTAGCCTAAAGATAAGCTCGTGGAGATCCGGGTATCAATCCGCTGAATAAAGCTTGCCAACAAAACGATATATCTTACTTACAGAACCGAGAAAATATTGCATCAAGGAACGGTACAGAAAAGGTTCTTGCAGAAAAGGCTTGGCAAAGATTCAAGGCTAAAGATGCGAGTTTTAGTGAAAAAGCAGCTGCTTGTACTGCCACCAACACCATGAAGTTAAAATACCTGACCCGGCATGGGATCGTCTTTAAATGCTAGGAAAGTTAGTGAGAAAAGACAAGAGGAAGAAAATTACTTTAAAGAGCATGATTAAAAGTTCCTCGAAGCCTATGGTTCGAAGTGAGTGTACTTGAATAGTTTTAAGTTCAGCGTCATAAGGGGCGCAGCAAGCTGTAAAGAAAGCTGGTGGTAGGAAATGTGTTGTGATGACTGGAGTGTTACCTATTCTGCAAAAAAATCGGAGAATTTTTGCAATACCTGATTCCCGCGTTTGCTGGTTTAAGTGCTCTAGGTGCTGTTACTAATGGGGCAACCGGTATTGTTAAGGCTATTAACGAGGCTAAATCTGTTTGAAAACAATTGCATGAAAGTGAGCGACATAATGAAAAGATGTAAGTGCTATGATTGGGAAAAGGACTTTCCTAAAACCAAATAAGAATGGTTTAGGCTTGCATTTAAGGCCTAAAATAGGTTTGAACAGTTTTTTTGTAAAATTGCCAGACCGAGCTCTCACAGACTACAATCTTATAAAATATGCGAAAATTTCAAAAATACTACAATTTCATGAAGTTTTTATGAGAAAGGCTTTGCCAGCTAATGGTCCTTATTTGTACGATTCAGCCATAGAAAATCTTGATGATAAGGACGGTCCTGGTACTCACTGGGTCGCCTATCAGGAACATCGTCTGTTCTCGATGGGCAATATTTTACACTAATAGACCTATCACCTTACAAAAATTACGTACTTGGATTAGTTGAGCTGCTTATCTTCAACTCTATATCAAACATTGACGTAGGTAATAATAAAATTTATGTGGGAGAGAAGGTGATCACTTTACCAACAGGCAGCTACAAGATCTCCGACATTGAAGGATTTCTTCGCAACGAACTATCATCCAAAAATATTACAATTAGTTTGAAACCTAACAATAATACGCTACAAAGTGTAATCAAGTGCAAAGAATCTATCGATTTTCGCCCCCAGGACTTATTGGAGCCAGTGTTAGGTTTCACAAAACGTCAACTTGAGGCTGACATCGAGCACGAGTCGGATCTACCTGTAGCAATTCTCAAAGTAAACGCTTTACGAGTGGAGTGCAACATTATCACAGGAGCATTTATAACCCAGCAAAAAGTCCACACGATTCATGACTTTTTTCCTGTAGTGCCTCCTGGATATAAAATTATCGAAGTTCAATTGCCAATAATATATTTACCCATCACCGCTAAAATCATAGAACATCGTTAAGTGCGTATTGTCTATCAGGAAGGTCGCTTAATTAATTCTCGTGGAGAAGTTATAACTATGAGACAACACCTAAAACAGCTCTATTAATATGAATACAGTGTATATTAGCAGAGTTGGGTGAGACTATATAAATATATCAACTAAAGTGAGAACGCTTAGTCATCAACGAACCTCTGAGATTGGTCAAAGCTATAAAAATAAGCCAAAATGGATGAAAAAATTCAGTTGTTCACGAACCACCAAAGCAGTAACACATCAAAACAAGTAGTTCTTAAAAATCATGAGTTTAAAAGTTATATCTCGTGGTGGGAAATATTTTGTGCTTTCTTTGGCCGGCTGCGAAAAAAGAAAAAGCGTGATGGAAGACCTTCTCAGCATTCAGTCTCCAGTCATCTTTGGCGAATCCATTGCGCACTATGAGACACATGCTCATCAACTATACACATCTACAACTTATGGTAATAGTGATGAGATCCACATATTAATTCAGCACCAAGATCTATGTCTGCTACCATCACGCAATTCCTTACATATTCATAGGAAATTAGTTAAAGCAAATGGTACTACAGAACCGACGAATACTTAATTGGTGAACAACGCAATCTGTTATTTATTGGAAAAAATTATATACGGAATGAACGCTATAGAAATATATACGTGTAAAAATGTAGATCTGACAACCCTCATAAAGAATTGGTTAACGTTTAGGCCAGATCAAGACGTATCGCGTCAGAATGCAGGTTCGAAAGGTAATCACGCTCTAAGTCTAACTGAAAACAGCTACTTCAACGATATGATTCTTCTTATCATGATTTTGGGTTTTGCTGAAGACTGTCGTAAGATTGTTGTAAATGTAAAACATAAACTTATACTTACGAGATCGAGAAATGACTTAAATGCATTTGCTCAATAAGGAATTCCCGCCGCAGTGGAAGGTCAGACACCAACGTGGGAAGAGTTAAATGTAGTAATATCGAAGCTTGAATGGTGTATGACCTATGTTGCAATGTCAGATTCTCGCAAAATTCGTCTGCCCAATTATTTACAAAAAAATAAATCTATATCTATAAGTTTCCGTACTTGGGAGATCTTTGAATATCCGCTACTGCCAACAACATCAAAACATATCTGGAACGTCAAGACGTCCAATCAGTTGGAAAGGCCGTGCTGTGTTCTATTAACCTTCCAAACTGATCGCGAAATTCGGAAAGATGCTAATGCGAGCAAGTTTGATCACTGCAACATAAGAAACGTCAAACTCCATGTTAGTTTACAGTATTATACTTTCAGCAATCTGAATCTTGACATTGGGAATAATTAGTATGCCCTCTTGAATTATATGAATGCCAATTTTCAGAATTCATATTGTGGTAAGATCGCGCCACTATCTTAAACAGATATGATTTTCTGGAAATCACACCTATGACTGTTATTGCCTGCTTCAAACATAATGAGTGGCTGAAAAATGCACCAGTGGATGTGCATCATGAATCTAAATCTCATGACCATTTTCCAGCCAACATATTAGACTATCGCTTTATTCTATATGATCGCGTTCAATATAGTCTGATGAGCAGAGACGTTAAGAAACTCATGTGAAGCTATAAAAGCTTGTTCATGACTTTACTGACAACATTCGTCTTCAAAACATCATGGAGAGCGGTGAGCAGAGCAGAAAGGAAGAAGAGAATAAACGACGACAAGTAGAGTGGGCAAAATTTGAGAAGAAATAGGCTAAGGAGTGGGCTAAAATATATCGAAGGAAAGATCAAAGAATGGTAAAAACTGTAAAATAATTTAGAAAATACAAAATTTGTTTATCAGCATGTCACTTAAACCGACAATAAACGAATTTACTGCGATGGAGTACGTAGTGGACATGCAGGGCTTTTAGAAGCCTGGAGAAGATTAAGTGCTCAAAGAGCAAGCCATTCTCCCGCTTGATGGACATGAAAAGCCTTAAGTATTTCTCTTCAAACCACCAATTATTTGGCACAGATTAAATGAAAAGTATAAACGTGAAAATTTATGGCTTGAGCTTTGCTATCATGGTTTGGATTGGCAATCAGGTAATATCGACTACACAGAAATTGGCAATGTGCTTCGTGAGAATCTCAAAGATGCTAAGAAGATTTTTATAATTGGAGAACTGAAGAAAGCATGGCTCAAAAGGTTTAATTTTTAAGTCATTAATATGACTGATTATCCATCGTCCAAGCTCCCAACATTGGTTACTACTTGCCCCCACCATAACGGTGCATATAAATTTATGTGTGCTGCCCATAATGTTAGACGGATGAAACGGTTTCACTTCAACACGGAGTGTAAAGATGTCAGTGACACTGAATAAGAAGATGTCAGATACAAAAAACTCAATGTACTTTTTTTCAAAAGTTATGATTATAGTAAAAAAATGTATTTAATTGAAATTTCTTGTTGATACTGCATAGAACCTTTCTTAAACCTTTCTTACGATCGAAAATTATGATATACATAGCTCTTACTCACATTAGAAAATGTATCATATACGTATGACACATATGTTTTGGAGACTATAACAAACAAAATTTTAACGCTTACGGCCTGCATGAGGCTAAATCAAAAGTAGATGCTATGGTAAATGCACCGATACCAACTAATATAAAAGAATTATCCTCATTTTTACGATTAGTTAATTTTTATGCAAGATTTCTAAGTAACCGTTCAGATCGAATAAAGCCTTTGTATGATTTATTAAATAAAAAAGATTTTGTTTGGAATGACAGCTGTGAGCATGCTCTCAAATTGGTTAAGGATGAATAAATATGGCCAAAAATCCCTGCTTATTATGATCCTAAAGAGCAGGTTATATTGGCTTGCGATGCTTCTAATTAGTGGCTGTCCGCAATACTTTCACACATATATAAAAACGAAGTAGAAAGACCAATGGCATACGCTTTAAAGAAAATTTATAAAAATTAGTTGAGCCGTTCGATTTTAGACAAAAGAAAAATGGCAGTAGTATTTGGGTTCAAGAGATTTTTTAAATTAATTTTTGAAAAAGAATTAGTATTGCGGACGGATAACAAGCCACTGCAATTGATCTTATGACCAAATAAAGGTATACCAATGACAGCCGACAATAGGTTTAAGCGATGGGCTTATTTTTTATCAGGGTTTCGATACACAATTAAGCATGTGGAAGCTGAAAAAAATGCAAATTGTGATGCACTCTCGAGGTTACCAGTTGACTAAAATCCTAAAGTACTTCGCACTGATTTTTTACATGCTGTTTACTTTGAAGAAGGTATAAATGTAATTGACAGTAAAATGTTGACCTTAGAAAGTAAGAAAGATTTTACGATATCCGATATTGTTCAAGATACTAAGCAGATGGCCGAATATAAAAGAATTGTCAAGTAATGAAAGTAAATTTTACGAAAAACGTTTCGAATTAGCAGTTAAAAGGGCTGTTATTTTCGGGGGCTACGAGCCGTAATTCCCGAGAATATGCGCTTGACAATTCTTAATAAATTGCATGCCAAACAATTATGCATTGTTAAAATATAAATGCCTGCGCGCTCCTATGTTTTGAGGCAGCAAGGCAACTACAAGAGAACTCATATTTTAAAATAACTGCTTGGATCGTATAACAATCGAAACCATCAAGCCATCGGCATAATACTAAGAGATTTAATTGCAGATAATAAAGATCAAGTATTACAAAAATTTAAGCGTGACAGCATCAAACTGTAGCTTACAATAAATGTGGGTTATAAAGTGCGTGTATGCAATATGCGAGACCAGAATTTGAGAAAGGCTATACACCCAACTGGTCAACGGAGATTTTTACAGTTGTATGAGTAGCAGCAAAGAAATCCAATGACGTACCATCCAAAGGATTATCGAGATCAGCCCGTTTCTGGAGATGCCCATGAGCAAAAACTCCAAAAATGGAAGCATCCAGATGTTTATCTCGTGTAAAAGGTCCTTTGATGGCGTGGCAATCAAGTTTTTCCCAAGTGGCTGGGCTTTGACAGTACCCACAACAGTTGGATTATTAAAAAACGATTTAAAAAAAAATTAACTATGGAGTATCATATAAGTATACGTAAATTAATGTAATTTTGTTCAATTATAATGTGTTATGAAGGAGTATTTAATAAATAGTCAGGATATAAAGATAAACTACTGTTTATTTATGTTTACAAAATTAGGCAATATAACATTTTAAAACATTTTTATCATTTGTAAAAAACAATTTGAACTTATTAACTGCCTCCAATGATACATTCAAGAATTGTTCCTTTTCTGAGATAGCTTAACTTGATGGTTTGACAAAAATATCAGAAATTCCTCTAATTCGGCGATAACTTTTGGTTCACACGTAGTATTTGCCTTTCTTAACATTTCCACCCGCTTTTCGGGGCACGAAGTAAATTCCCACCCGATTTTTTTTTTAATGTGTAAATTCTGAATTTGTTTATTCTTTTTTTTTTTTATGAACTATAGTTCGATTTCTTTTTTTTGTCTCTTTTTTTTTTTTTTTAATGTGTGAATTCTGAATTTCTTTACTTTTTTTATTTTTATAAACGATAGCTCGATTTTTTTATACCCCCCACCTGAGGCTCCGCCCCCTAGGCCCCCGCCGGGAGCTTCGCCCCGGGATTTCCAACCAGGGGCTACCGCCCCTGGAACCCCACACAACCTTTGTTTTGATACATTATTTCGTATGCAATTTAGTACATTATATCATATGTATTTACTCAATCACTACATTATCGACTTCCGGCCAAGACATACAATATTGTACCATTACACCCGTAACTATATATTTCAATTCAAAACACGGATCATCGATTTAATATATTTAATTAGGTCTAAATTGTATAATTTCAATTAAAGTTATATACACCAAATAAATAACGTTGATTATTAACCTGTTACAATTTAATAATTTTTAAAGCAATAGCCACAACATTTTAACATATATTTTAATTTACCGATGGAACACATTCAAACCCTTAATTCTAAAAAAACCGTTCATAGTTCCAGCGCCACCACCGTTACGCGCATTTTTTTCAAACTTTAAAGTAAGAGTGTCTCTCGTATTCAAAGGTCTTCTTTATTAAACGGAAGCAAAAGTGTTTTAGTATAATAACTTTCGTCCAATACTTCTATTCAACTGGAAAATTTTTTGTCAACAGAACTTCTGATGATTATTTCTTGATAATTGATTCTTAAACTGAATCAAATTTGTATTATACTTGCAAATTATGATTAAATATTTTTGTAAGTGAAATATATGAAAGAAACATTTTGTTTTTTCTTATAACTAATTTAATTGAATAATTTCACTCAAACATTGAAAGGTCATTTAATTAAAGTAATAATTGGCCTTAATATCTGCCCTCAAAGAGAAAAATAGGATACGCAACTCGGTGGCGAGCCTTCGCACACTTGGGCATACCTTGCTCCCCTCGAGTACTTCGCGCCCTTAGGCTGTCATGTCATTCCTTCCTTTTTTTTGTCCTTAGGCTGGCATGTCATTCCCGCCTTAGGGTGCGAAGTACTCAGCGGGCGCAAGGTACGCCCGCGGGCGCGAAGTCGCACCTCACTCCCTTGTGGCGTAATATACTTTTTTTTGCTGACTGCAAATGTTTCATATCTTTTTATTTTACGTTTCTTTGCGGTTTGTACGTGTTAGTTAACTAGCCTGATCGAATTTTCAATAATTTCCCACACCCGTACCAGTAGTAGCAGCAGTGCCCAGGACGATAACAAGTCAAGGGAGAGAGAAAGGCATCTGGTCGGACAGTAAGAGCGTGAGCAAGAGCACTCAAGGATTGCATAAAGCAGTAGAGGTAGGTAGCCATGATTATTTTTTTTTTCTTCACTTATGTGACAATCGTTCACTTCTTAGACTATTTCATCATTAAAAGCATTATAAACTTTACTTTTCACACTTGATATTTTTCACAGCGTGAGAGAATGATTAAGATGATAATCACAACGCGAGGATCACGAAAATAAGTTTTACCCGTATCAACATGTGCAAAACTTCCAGAAGCAGTGGGAGCAAGAACATCACATATAAGTTACTTATTTTATTTGTACACAATTTTTTTTGCTTGAAATTGTTAAATGACTTTGTACATTTTTATCATTTTTTTTTAACGGAATTAATTTTGTTATTGGACTTCTTCGTAGACATGGTATCACTAATCTCACCATTCGAATCATCGGACTTTATATTGTGGCTCTTTAAGGAAAATGGATAACCCCAAGGGGAATCGATGCCGATGCCGCTAGGAAAAACTACGATAGCAGCGGTGACCACAGTGAATGATGACCCCCAGAGGAAAATGACGCCCGTAACACTAGAAAAAACTACGGCAGCAGCAGCGGTAATTGATATACCTCTGCCATCAATATCATGTAATAAGTACATGCATTTGCTACAACACCCACCGCCGCCACCATTACCACCATAGCTGTCATAATTACCGCTGCTACATCTGTCACGGCTAGCATCATGGCCTTTAGTACTGCCGGCACCAACAGTATCACGGCCCTGGGCTTTGCCAGCATCACTACCCTTAGTACCATAGTCATCAACAACATCTCTGCTCTTGGCACCGCCGCGCCGGCATTGCCGCTCTGGACACCACCGTCACTAACAGCATTACCGGCGTTGGAAGCATCACAATCACCATCACCTTTGACACTGATAGCAGTGCGGTTATCGACATCATAGCCACAGCGAGAATCACCATAACCACTAAAACCATTTTATATGCGCCTATTGTCAGAAACTGTTGAGGAATTGGCCGAGAAAGATAAGAAAGAGTTGAACCAGTAAGATTATCTTTTTAAACAGCAGGAGCTGAAATCAAAAGTCAGCGAAATAGTCAGGATGATGAGGGCCCAGGCGAAATTGGTTGAGATAATGGAGAAGGAAGGTTGGAAAGATAAAATTGTGAAGCCGCTCGAATGAAAATAGGGTATGTAAAAAAAGAAACAAGGCCGAGGAAGCCGAAAACAAATAACGAAGTCAATTATGATTTAACAGTAAAGAAGAAGAAAACAAATTTTCATGATATCGTAATATATTTTAATTTTTTTTAAAATAAACTTACGAATTTTTAGAATTTGATATTCTTTTCATTTGAAAATTTCTACCCAAATTTCCTGGTATAAAATTATGATCCTCAGTTAACATAATATATAAGAAAATAGAAAAAATGTACAACATATATTTTAGGAGACAGTGCTGCACTATTACTTTCAGATGCTTGCTCTCCGACTCTCCTTCGCTCTGCTTTCTCTCTATTACTCGAGTCTGATGCATGGGCTCTCTCTCTCTCCATCGCCTTCTACACATATGACAGAGTTAAGCATATGGTGCCTAATCTTAGACTCTCTTTCGCACTGCTAGCCGAATATTATTCTGGTCTGATGCCTATATCCTATCTATATCTCCTTTTACATACAGCAGAGTCAAGCGCATGGTACCAGTCTAGTTTTAGTATACGATCCTATGCATCGAAGCATGTACAAGCTTAAACTATATATCCCTCTTAATCTTCTCGCTTCATTATCCCCTCCTTGCTCTACCATTTCGTGTATATCTCTATAAGAACCAAGGCAACGCTAAAACCATCTTTACCGTACATCCCCTCCTCAAACTCGCCCAACCCCTACCCTGAACTCTCACTATAGGCTCTTTTCTTGACCATTACTGAACTGAGGATAATTAAAGAAGTGTGTTTGCTTAAGCAGCTAGTTTAGACACCATTAGTCGACCGCTAAACTTCCTTTTCAAAGTAAGTCATGGCTACTGTTCAGCATTTCAAGGATTTAGCAAATTTCCTATGGTAATCGTATCAACAAGTGATTGAAAGTAAAGCCGATGCCACTTATATTCAAAGAAGTTTTAACTCCGGCCATACTATTTTTAAGAATGCTGATGCTTTTAGTCAGTGACATGATTTAGCGACGTGATAAAAACAAAAATTTTAATCTGCTGCAGTGTTGCCAGATGTAGGCATTTATTGCCAAAGTGACGATTTTTGCCTTTGGCTGGTAACTTAGTTTTTCGATGTGGCTATGGCAATTTTCATTGGCTATAAAGATGTTTGTGTGGCAATTTTTAGGGAACTTTTAGGCGATTTCTTAAATTTTACCAAAAAAAGCCTTAGAGCACAAGCTACATACTTGCAGATCCAAGGTACTAGAGATAGGCACAAAAAAGCTGCAGGAAGTCTGAATTTGACAAAGCAACTAACACTGGCAGAGTTTTGTAATGTAAGTAAAGATGAAAAATGTAGCGACTTGATGCTGGTAGCGTTTATTGCTACTTAATCCAGCATTTACAGTGCTAACCATTGGTCCGAGTTACTTTTCAAATTAAATTTCAAGCTTATAGAGTCTTAGTCTTCTTACAGACTTAGCTAAAGATATCGGCACATCTAATTTTTCGTTCGTTATGGATAAGAGCAGAGACCTTACTCATGTACAATATT
The DNA here is from genome assembly GCA_030522625.1 of Copidosoma aretas. NCBI lineage: Eukaryota > Metazoa > Arthropoda > Insecta > Hymenoptera > Encyrtidae > Copidosoma > Copidosoma aretas. The sequence goes on from JAPYYV010000996.1 coordinate 16,378, forward strand.
TATGTTTAAGAGTGAAACATATCAGTGAAAAACTAAATAAGTTATTAACAGATCATTTAGGTATGGTGCAGATATTCAGATGCTTTTTCTTCACACTGTGCCATTAAAGAGTACTGTGTTACAATTAGACTAAAATTAGAAAAGTGCGTTGCCTTGGGTACAGAAGACGGAAAAATCTTCGTGGAAAAAGGGTCAGTTTGTACGATGTTAAAAGAGACTTCTCCGAACATTAAATTGGTTTGATGTATATGCAACGCCTTGAATAACGCTGCTTTAGCTTAAGCTACTAATTTTCCTGCTCAGTTAGAATTTCTTTGCCAAGAGGTATATACTTGGTTTCATTAGTACCCAACACAAAAAATACTGTATCGTAATATTTAGGAAATGTTCGGGGATCTATCCTCGGGGTCGCAGCGAGTGTAACTGCGATAGCCAGGAGAGGGTAGGGTGCACCATCCTTGGACAATTCGAGAGAGAAAAAAGAGGGTATTTAATGAAGCAGTTCTTGATTTCGTTACTTATGCCAAGTTCAACGTCAAACGATGCGTTGAGCACGGACAACAAAAACCCCAAAAAACCGTTATTTAGCTTTATTCTTACTTTACTTTTCTTGCCTCTCTAAAGTCTCGGTCAGACGCTATATACCTGACGCCATAACTACCAACCTTCTATCCGTCCCACAGAATAACGCGCAGAGATCATGAGTGCAAAAATCCAAACATCCCACCCGCTTTGTTTCTGGAACAATCTAGTGATGTTAAGGGTGGATATTTACGGTGTATAACTTGATAATGTCGGCACAGGTCACTCAAAGCCTCACTAGCTTGAATACTGGGCGGGCGAATAGTTCAGAAGCAGTTCTTATGCGGGCAACTCGAACAAGTCCATCTGAACAGGGGTTTGCAGAAATCACTCGACCAAGTAGCCATCTTTTGTTGACAGATATGATGGTAAGATCGATCACAGACACGAGATCTCCAACGGACAAGTTGCCTTGCAGCTGAGTCTATTTACTCCTTTGCCTCAGTATGTTCAGATATTGACGGCTTTACCGGCACGACAATAAGTCGTGCATAGCCCAGAATGACTCCCAGTGAGTTAACTTATCGAGATTCTCGGCCCCATCACCGAATGACAAAGAGAATAGGGAGTTTCGACGAGGAAGTGAGCTATAGCTAGCACGTCGATATCTTCGATGTTTCCAGACAAGGGTCTGAGTAGGCGACAATTTAGTAACATTTCAACTTAGGAATGTGTAGAATTCTTTGAAGGTCAGACGCCGCGTGCCAACCACTCAATTAAGGTGAGTCTTCATGGATCTCACCCCTGCCTTCCAGATGCCGCCAAAATGAGGGGCAGATGGCGGAATAAAGTGCCAGTTGATGCCGTTTTCGGCAAGATTTTTCACAATTGAAGTCCAATCGTGGCTAGCCTTTCTCGTCAGTTATCGGAGTTTGCGGTCTTTTCCATGAATGCTCGAGACGTTATCTCTTTATATCTCGCGGGGTTTTCCACGGCATGCGATGAAACAAGAGAGGGCTCCGATGAAATTCGCTGTCATCAAGTCCCTGGACAGCTCCAAAAGTATGGCTTTCGTGCACATGCATACAAACACCAAATGTATCTTCTTACAAACACAGCGGCACGGCCCTTCGACCGCAGAATTTGGAATGGACTAGCCAAATCCACGCTAGTCTTGTTGAAAGGGCGGATGCGTGGGCGTCACGCATGGGCCGCAGAGGTGCTATGCGCTGAGATATTGTGCGAGCTCGCGTTTTAGCGCTAGGCAGGCATTAGCTGACGTGTTTCCTGATTACCGGCTCTTCCCAAACTATCGAGACACGTCTTGCGACATAATAAAAGGATGAACGATAGCCCGCATGTAGGGCTTGGTTATGTGCCCAATCCACGACCAATTCGACAAGATCGTATTCTTTGGTAAGCACTGGTGGATGCTTTTTATCGTTAGGCAGCTAAGAGTTCCTAAGTTGACCTTCTATTCACAGAAAATTCTCGTGGTCCAGAAATATGTCTAATTTGTTGAGAGAGGATGACATTTTGAGGATCTTTTGTTTCTCCAAAGCCTCTATTTCATGTAAGAAAAAACAAGCCTGGCTAAGCTTCACACATTTAAGGAAGGACTGATGCAATTTGCTGTCACTGACTGGTCAGGGGCATTTGGGAAATTCTTCAAGGGTTGCGTGAGTGCGGCGGTGGATGGTCAGCTGGAGACGCAGAAGTATGGCCAAAGATCTTAGCAGCTTCAACAACCACGAAAAGCACTTATAAACTGCTGTAATACTCCTCAAGAGGTTTTCCTATCCCCTTAGCGTTGAGCACACGGCCGTAGATAAACTTTTTAAGCTTGATTGCTCGCGTGTAAAGACGTTTGTTAGAGGGGATCGGACTTGCCAAGGATTTAAGAGTTGTGAAATCCAAGAAGTTCCCGTTGACCAGAGGAGGTGCATCCGCAGCTAAGAAGTTGGCTGCAATGCATCCAGTTACAATGTTGGCTGGGCTTTCACCCGAAGGCACGTACCGATAAATCATGCCTGGTGCTGATTCCTGGAAACAGAGAACGTTGTTATTAACCAAGACATTGCCAACTGGCTCACTAGAACATGGTCAATGCTGCACGATACTAGAATCACTGCCAAAGAATCGCTTGATGTCCGGGTACCTCAAACTTCACCTTACTGTTTGAAGCAGTTGCAATGCAAGCAGAGCTATTCTCAACTCTAGTCTGGGAATAGTCATTCTAGCAGTTGATTTTTTGGATGGAATCCGGCTCTTGATTATGCTTAACTTGGCCTTTGCAATGAACAGACTGACATAAATGGAGTCACGCTCTACGACCCTAATAAAAAAAGCGGCATCGATAGCCTGCTCACTTGCGTCTGCGAGAGCGTGAACCTTGACTGCACTAAGGGGTGCTGACTGAAACCATTTCGTCAGATTGATCTTTGAGATATCCGCCAGGTTTTCTCGAAAGATTTTCCAATGTTTGGCTGGGGAGGCTGGAGGCTGGAGGCTTCTGAACTCAGGGCAGTTTCAGTCTCCAAAGATCCTGCACGAACATCTTGGTTGTGACAGTGATAGGCGCTAGCCGGCCAGCAGGGTCAAAGAGTTTAGCTATTTCGGCCAGAACGCTTCACTTGGTAAGTCCTTTGGCCCTGTCGAATTATGGAGGTGAAAACCTGAAGGTATCGGAGCCGGGGTCCCAGGCGATGCCCAGTCCACTGACGGGCCCTTCGGTTGTCCTATGAAACCAGTTTGGTCGGAGTAGGTCCTCGAAGGGCATATCGATTATTAGGGTTATAGTATCAGACAACTACTTTTTGCAAATGAAACTACCACCTTTGAGCAGTTGAATATGCTAGCTTCGACGCTCACAAGCGGCCGGATCACTATCCGCACGAGTGAGAAAATCGTCCACGTAAAGATCGTAGCGAATAGCGTTAGCAGCCTCTGGACAGGCAGATCTCTTGTCTTTGCAGAGCTTAACCATGTTCTTAGTGCCAGGTAGGGAGTGCTTGACTCTCCATACGAGACGCTGTCTGTCTCACTCCAGATTATCCGTTGCAGGTCTTCTAGTCTCACCAAAAGCTGTCTGAACATCATTTTTATGTCCGCGCAAAAATTGTCTCTGTGACGTCTGCAGCAGGTGAGGATACCTACAATGTCACTTTGTAGCTTGGGACCTGAATAAAGAGCGCGGTTTAATCAGTGAAAGTCGGGCAAAAAGTGTTAAACATCACGTAAAGCTGCCGTCATCTTACTGCCCGATAGCGTGATAAGAAATATAATTGACTTTTTGATGACAAGACTCCATCTCTGCATGAGTCACGGGTCTTATATGTCCACATTTTAGGTATCCGGTCATGAAGTAGATATAGTGCTCGCGCAAGGTAGGATCCCAGGCCTGAGCTAGACTCTCTCTAACAAGTTAGAGTGATGCTGTTTCCTCTGATATGCAGTGGGACAACATATGTTCCAGCCTCGTTTTTCGAGCAGTATCTTGTGTAGCAATCTTCGCAAGCTGCGTAGTCTGGGGACACTTTAGTCATCTAAGGGATGTCTTGAACTACACAAAAACGCTGCATGAGTCTCGCAACCTCCTCTTAACGGCATTAACTATTGTCATTCATCGTCATGGCCATGCTCGGCGCTTAAGATATGATTGAATAGTCTAATGCCCTAGTAACCGTCCAGCCAAATACAGTTCTTTTGGGCACCAGGTCGCCTAGATTGACGATGCCGGGGTGGATCCCGTTGAAATAGAGGTCTGCTCCCATCACTACATTAACTTCACGGGGCACCATAAAACGTGGATCAGTGAGCCAAAGTCCGTGAATGAGGAAGTGGACGTCCGTGCTTGGCACTCTTGGAGGTGTGACCAATCTAATCTTCTGTAAGACATAAGCTGCTACTGACAAGTTTTGAATCGACTCTGGAGTACAAATTTCTGTTAAATTACAAGCTAGAGAGGAGCTAATGGCGTTTTCTGTAATTCCGGTAACTCCGATCGATGATTTTTGCATCACGCTTCCAAGCTGACGTGCCAGACGGGCGTAGATAAGTGTGGACTCCAAGCACGAGTGAAGTAATGCACGCCCTTTTCTTTGGTAGCCTTTAAATTCTCGGAGGTATATCACGGTTGTCAGGAGCAGACCGAGTTTTGATGACTTGAAGTAAAAGTGAAGGTCTTACAGCTTGACTTTGATCTTGATTGTTTGGTTGGTATGTCGGAGTCGAAGGAGGAACCAGGTCACTTTCTTGCGATGTCATGAATCGACGTATGGTGATGTGCCCCACAGGCATGACACGACATCGGTGGTCGGTGATTATTTGCTGGATTACTTCCTCGCAGACAATTGTAGCAAAGCCTGTCTTGAGAATGACAAGGTTGCGTCATTGTTCTGGTGTGTGCCATCTGCACGATATACAGTGGCTAACATATTGTAATCCGTTGCAAGCGGTGCACCGTTAAGGCTCTGTAGCCGTGGCCTTGACGGTACAAAATGGTCCAGAAACTGTTGAGGAATCAACTGTGCTTGTTTGTGGAATATTTGTATATCCAGGTGGTGGTCATGTCGTCAGAGATTCAGAGATGATAGCAGTCAGCAGTGCCTGCGGAGAAAGTCGTCGAGGGTACCAAAGCTCGGAGAAAACGTGCCAGGAGTTTCCGTTCTCTTATGAAGTATCCTCCTCCCAGTCACGTCACGTAGCTTTGTCCATAGCATCGTTGGCAAAGGAAGCGAAACAATTGTTCCATGCGTCAACTGGGCGCCTCATCAGTCGTAGTTGGTCACGGCATCCTGATAAGTCATCAAGAAGGGCTTGGAGACTGGCAGCCGACTTCTCTCTTAGTAGACGTAGGGATTTTAAGGCCTTGATGTGCTACTGTATCAGCAGCCGCTGTGTGACTCTAAAATCAACCAAGCAATTGCACTGTTTAAATCGGTTATCTACAAGCTGTCCAGAGCAGACTTGGCGTCACCAAGCACAGCTGTCGTCAAATAATACAGCTTGTCTACATTCGACAGAGACTCATCAGAATTTACCAGGGATCGAAACATGTCTCTAAAAGCCTCCGATTTCTCTCGTCGTCCATAGAAAGTTGGAAGTACTATTTTCGGCAGTCGGGGAGCATTCCGATTCACCGAATCTTCTTTATTTCGGTACTTACTGCCGAGTACAACGACGAAAAGTGTAGTGAGCACAAACAACAAAAAACCCAAATAAGAAGACGGCTGTTTAGCTTCCCTTTTACTTTACTTTTCTTGCCTCTTTAGGGACACGGTCAAACGCTATATACCCGACGCCATAACTGCCAACCTTCCACCTGTCCCACAGAGAAGCACGCAGGAATCATAAGCGCGAAAATTAAGACACGAAATAAATTTCACGGGTGCTGATCCAATATTTTTTTGAGAGAACGCAGAAGCGAAAAGTACATGCAATGCTGTTATATCGGACTTGAGTGATCGGAATGAAAAGGAAAAGTCGGTCATAGCGTATCAAAATTTTGTTCGCATATCAGATACGCGATAGCTTGCACTGTATATTGTAGTCTAGGTTATGCTTCAGCATTATTACGTTCTTTAAATGTTTTTCTGTATGTTTGTAAGCAAAGAAAAGGATCAACATGTTCGATACCTAGATAACCTATTAAGCAACGATAGTTCGTATTCGTATTTATTGATTATTAAACCTATTCTTGGAGAAATAAATTATGTAAATGCTGTGATTCAAATCCACGATTTTTAGTTACTGGAGGCATATAATATCGATAATTTTATTTTATTATTAGCACGTAAAATTTAAAACGGATCGTATTCAAAAAGACTTGAAAATTGAACCAAAACTTTTTAATATTCTGATTTCTTTTTACCAATTAATGAATGCAACTTTGGCATCAAGTACTACAAAGTCATAGAGAATATAACTTTCTCTAAAGAACAAATAGTGGATATCAAAACTAGAGCGTTCTGTTTTGTTAAAATCTTGTGCGGCAAACTATCAAAGCGTTTATCATTAAGTTTTTTTTCAAAAGTTTTAATTTGCTGCTCCATCGCATTGTTTATCTCAAACTGCCTAGCCAAAATTCTCTGAGCTACTATTTATAGATATTTTTGCATCACGCGATAACTTGAGTCAAATGTAAAGTTAGTAGGCAATATTCTTACATTAGAGTGGGCAAGTTCTGTTGGTAGCGAAATAGTTTTAAAAAGTAGCACTTTCTGGCCCCAAGTCTATTCGTTCAAACATACTGGCGGACAATATGTGATTAGAGAGTTGGCTGATTTTGTGACAACTTTGCTTTCTTTTCTTTCTAGTAATGAGGTTGTGGAAATATTTTTTTAAATTCTGAATAATTTTAAAACGAAGCGAAGAAATGAACTACTTTTGCAAATGTTAGATGCAACATTAAGGAGCAGGATGCACCTTTATGTAAATAAAATCGCCTGCGTAAACTTCGTCCCTTAAAAAAAAAATGTTTAATGTACTCAACTCTAAAGTAGTTTATGCTAAAAATCACATTTCAGAAGAAACACATCAGAAAGCAGAATCGAAGTTGCAAGTAGTGGACACGTCAGATATCATCGAATTACGTTGCATAATCATGACAGAATTCCATTTCAAATACAATGCGCTTAGAACTTGCGTGAATATGTCAAAAGTTTGTTGTTAAAAATAAAGGTTTATAATTTGCGTAAGGATGGCTTTAGTATAATTGAAAAATTATACATCAAAACATTATTATAGTTACAGAAATTCATGTTATTAGTTTTGTCTTATATTGTCAAATGATCTTGTGATGAATGTTTGTATTATGAATAGAGCAACAATTTTTTTATACAGAAAATAATAATTGTATTAGTGTACTTAATTCAAAACAAAATTTTTTATAAACGTATAAGATATATTCTAATGTTAGAAAAAAATAGTGTTCTGAAATATTATAACTTGGGCAATGCGTATTTTATATTAAGCTTCGTAACAATCAAATAACGATAAATAAAATTTATTTGGATGCAATCTGTTGCTATTTCTTATTAACGCAATGATATTAATTTACTGGACTGTGAGATCATAGGTCTATATTTTTTATATTTGACTTGGCGATGTTTTGGCGATTTTTTATTCAAGATCGGCGATTTGTGGCTATTTTTGGTTGTAAAAGTGGCGCTATAGACTATAATTGATCCAGCACCACTAATATTCTGTTATGGCTTTACTGGAAACTGCTATACAGCTCCTTCACGATCATTTGGAAGTTGTAGAGGCCACAAAAATATTTATGAATGAATCGGAAGTTGTTGTATCGGACACTAAGTGAGAAGTAATAGCAGCAGTTAAGGCATTTAAAAATGAACTTGAAATTTTTATGTCAGAAAGAGAGCCACTAGTGGAACGTATAAAATGGGTTTAAAGTTAAATTATAACAGCAGTAACAGCAGCAGCAACAGCAGTACTAGTTATTAAAAATGATGTACCTGTAAGTCTAGATGATGTTAACAGTGCATTTAAAAAAAATATTACAATAGCTTTTATCGTAAATTTATAACACTTGAACCTACAAAAGTTTTTTGAAGATGCAAGACTACAGTTTTTCAAAATAGTACAGCGATTTCCTAGTGAACACGAATCATTTAAAGTCAATACAGTGTTGGCAGCTGAATATGCAATAGTTAAAAATATGGTCGAAAATATAGGTATGAAATACTTCAATATAAAGTAGCGATACCTACACCGTTTAAGAGACTTAGTAGTTAGTGGTTTAATTTAAATGTACAAAATTCCATAGGAAAAAATATGGATGATTTGAGTGATAAGTACTCGGGTTGGTCTTTGCGCTTAATTTTGAATTTAGTTGTGAACATTAATAATCTAAATCCTATGCGACGAGGCAGCTCTTTTATAAACTTACCAGATTATATGTAGAAAAAATACATTCTTGCGTTAATGTGTTGAATAGGGACATTTAATGCCTCAAATAGGCTATTCTATTAGGAGTACACCCAGCAAAAAGAAGTCTAAATCGTGTCTCCAACTGCGTATAGTATGAAAACAAGTTAAAATTTAATGTAATTGAGTTTCCTGTGAAATCTAAGAAAATTACAAAATTCGAAAATCAACATGTTTTGGTCAATTTATATTTTTTTAGAAAGAAAAATGATCTTCACAATATCTTTTCTTGTCACTTAACGTCGAAAAAGAAATGAAAACATGTAAATCTTCTGCTTATTGAAAATTTTTACGTAGAATATGAAAAAGACGACTGTAAAAAAAGACCACAATTTTAACGAAGCGTATAAATATCATTATGTTTGGATAAGCAATTTAACTCGCTTAGTGTATGAACAATTATCGAATCGTGGACATGCAGTCAATATATGTGATCGTTATTTACACTATTTTTTGTTGAAATAATAGTTGGAAGAGCATGAAGTTGATTGCGAAATTCTAAATAAAAGTAAATTCACCCTGCCCAATAGAAATAATAATGATGATATACTTTAATCGAAAAATTTTACTAGCAAGAACAGTGTACTTTTCGTTGTATATGCAGAGTTTGAATGCTGATTAGAACCTGTAGACAGCATAGATACCTATAAAAGTCACAGTGAATCAAGTGTTGGTTATTTTACAAAGATTTTCTACGATAGTAGTAAATCAGAATATGAAATTACAGAAAAAGTAATGAAGATAATAAAGCACCTTCCCGGCGATTTGTTAATGTTCTCCATCTTCTTACCTTGGAACTAGAGGAATTATACAAGCATCTACTTAAAATGATAAGTTTTACACTTAAAGTACAAATTATATATGACAACGCGTCTTCGTATCATAAATCAAAAAAAACTTTCAGCTTCAATCAGCTTTTTTTTATTATAAAAATTCTTGTCTGAACACGTGTAGATTTTTATTATTTTTCTTGCTTTTGGTTATCCAGGTCCTGCTTATAACAAGTGTGATATTAACTATCAAGACTCTAAAATCAAATCTGTGATTTTCCATAACATAAGTAGATATGATTTGCATTCGTTTGTAAAAGAACTTGCGACATTTTTTCTAAGGAGGATTAAGCTTTTATCACAGATAAAGAAAAAGTATGTTCCATTTACGAAATATGTGGAAGGAACAGACATTAGACTTCCATTTATTGATTCCTTTAAGCTAATGGCTTTATCTCTTGAAAATTTTTTCTCTTAGTTAGAGGAACATAAAATACTGGAAACCATATTTTCAAATGATGATCATTATAACACAGATTAGATAAACTTATTGAACAAAAAAGGTGTATACCCTAATGATCACACTTCGACTTTAGAACAGAAAAAAAACTTTCATCAAAATACAGCTTATACAGCAGCTTATATAAAGCTCATAGTAGTAAGGTAAAGTACCCCCTATTCGGACAAGAGAGGTTTTAAGACCTATATTTGGACAGCGACAATTATAAAAAAGTTCGTTTACGAATCTGAAAGAAAAATTTGATTCATAATCTGCAGTATCAGATTGATATGCAAAACAAAAATCAATATGATTCGTTACATGTATAGTTTAAAATAAAATCTTTTGTCTTCAGTTTTGTGGTATTCTGGTTTTTCATGTGTCCGAATCTAAGATGCCACAACGTGAATAGTGACTGTTATTCGGACACATAAAAAAAAAGTAATTATGGCTTTATTAGTCGAAATAAGTTATAATTTATGAAACAAAATGATGAAACAAATCGTACATACAGTTTATTTTGCAAAACTAAGGGCAGCAAATTAAGATGTTAAAATAAATAAGAATTTGACATAACCTTCTTCGATGAATGTCTGCCATTGTCCGAAATGCGGTCCTTATCTCGTAATGGCACCGATATCCGGACAATTTTCGACTATTTAAAATACATGTACCCGCA
>JAPYYV010000997.1:0-26784 GCA_030522625.1 Copidosoma aretas
TTTTACAGCTGCAGAATTTTGTGCGAATCGTTAAATTGTGATAGTGGCCAAGTACTGGGACCAATAATTTGGTGGCCAAGTACTGGTACATTTACCTTATTTATCATTTGAAATAATTAAATATTGATCGATCAATCAGTGAATTCTTAATTTTTGTTGGGAAATTCTTAATCTTATGAAATAGAGAATTATTAAAGACAGAGAAGCTTCGAACAAATTGGTTGACCAAAATTTTGCTACGGAGATTTAAACAGCGTGTTACATCACCTTAATCTTCTTCCAATTTAACTACTTTTTCAATTTCAATGCTATTCCTACTTGTACCGAAATGCATATAATGTTAAATTTTCAGTCGCGTGAAAATAGTAAAACTTAACGTGCGTGGGACGATTAATATTATTCGGATTGGGTCTCAGATAAACACATAAGGCTGAAGTCAAAGGGTTTCAATACTGCTGAAAGTGTCTAAAGTTAATGTCAAGTATTGAAAATACGACTTATGACACCACGCACGACTGGTATCGTCTCCACGGGAATGTTTGAATATAGGTAGCATAGGGATGGAAACAGTATTATTTATTGATACAAACAAAATCAGTTTCAAATAGATCTTTTCGTATGAGCTTAGTATTTGTTATCAATTCTCAATTTTGCGCCTCATCAGTAAAAAATATTGTCCTGATTAGTAGTTGGCATCAGGTAGTATTAGTGGTTAGTATTTAGTGGACTTTATAAAAGTAAATTTGATGATATGTGGCGTCAGACAAACTTTAACTTCGATTTCTGTCAGCTGATAATTGCCATGGACAGTCATAATCATGAAAAATCGAGGTTTAACTTCGATTTCTGTCAGCTGATAATTGCCATGGACTGTCATAATCATGAAAAATCGAGGTTTAAGTTTGTCTGACGCCACATATCATCAAATTTCTACTCAAGTCCTTCACTTTTCGGTGCAAATCTTTTTTTGTATGATTTGGAGTTGATAATTTGTATTCTGCTCGTATGAAAATATCAATGTGAGAATAATTTCAAGAATAAAATAAAAATTATTGTTTCCCTATGTTGCCTACTAGCGTTGACAGACTTGCACATAGCATAGATAACTTTTCTTGGAAAAAAAGTGTTTTCGCGGTCCCTAGTCGAAAGAATTTATATGACTAATTACTTGCGTCGTATTTCGTGATTGAAAACAATCTCTTACATTTCGTACAATTGATCGTTGCTGTTGCTTATCTTAATATTATGGCACATTTACAATAATTTGAACCATTTGTATCTAATTTTACATTTCCCTTATGCACTAACAAGTTTTGGCATTGTTAAATAAAGGAACGTCAACTAATCAGCTATTAGAGTTTATCAACGAGTGATATAACATAATTAACCCATTAGATGTATGTGAATACTTAAATATACCGCCACTAATAGTAGAAAAAGTTTAAAGACATTTGATGTTTTTTTTTTTCCTTATATTTTACTTTTGGCCTGTAAAAAAAGAAATGTCATTAGCACAAGTGAAAATTGAAATTTATTATTTTCCCTTTTCTTATGTCTCGAAACAACAAAGTAATTCAGAAGTCAAAATATTTCAATAATGTAAAATATTAAAATAAAAATGATGATCGGCATAGGCGAGACAACGACAGGCACTGCCAATGGCAATAGTGGAGACGCAACTAGCGCTGGCGGTGGTTGTGGCGGTAGCGGCGCCGGGGGTGGTGGTGGTGGTGGTGGTGGTGGTGGTAACGGTGGTGATAGCGCTAACGGAACCGGACACAGCACTGGCAGTAGTAGTTGCACGATATCCAGCAACAACCGTACGACCAGTGGCAATACAGTGAGTAGCGGCGGATCGCTAAGCGGTGGTGGCATCGTCGCTGTCAAGCAGGAAACTACGGTTGAACTCGCCAGCCTCGGTCATGGTTCCTACACAATGGTCGACTCGACAACCTTTCTTAGCAGCCAGCAGAGCACGCCCCCCACCTCCAGGCTGCAGACGGATGACGATGAAGTTCCCAGTATGTCCCTTGCGATGAGATGTGAGGCTGTTTACGTGATGTTGTTGTTGTGGCTGCTGCTGTCGTTGTCGTTATTGCAGTTCTCTTTTTTTACTGTGTTTGTGGCTCTCGCTCGAATTTGCATGATGATATTTATTACAAAACAACCCATCTCTCACTCACCATAATCATAGACATATAAAGTACAGACACTGGGTCCCACATTACTTACGGCCTTGTCCAGTTTCTATCTCTATTCAACCGGTGTCATCATTTATAATACGCTGAGCTCAGAAAATTGGAATCATTGACTTTTTATCTAATATTTTTTTCAATTCAACAATTAAACATATTTTTATACCAAAGGATTTAATGATATAAATATCACTCGTGAAAACTTGGTGACCATAACTCGGGCATCAATTGATGAAAAGATACCCTAATTTTTTATCAAGCGTATCAAGAGCTATCGACGTTGTTTCAATGTTTTTGTTGAAAAAAAAACTTGTAGAACGTCGATCTGGAATTTGGTCCGATGGTATCAGCTTATACACTTGGTCAGAGTGGATTATATGGTCGCTAAATGATTCAACTTGTTCAAGTCCACATAAATTAGAAACACCATGTATTTTTGTTTCTCCCCTTTACCAAAACCTCAACCTAAAATTCGTTAAAATTACCCGAAAATTGTAAAAAACGATTAATAATTTTTTTTTTAAATAATTATAAAAATATTTTTCATGAAATGAGTAATAAAAATGAATTCAACATGGTAATAACAATTACAAAATACAACTAATAACAATATTTAGAAACATATCAATGTTTCTGAATAATATGCAGATTGTAAAATATGGCATTGTTATTCTTTTTATCAGTAATTATCGTTAAAAAAAAAAAATATGGCACTTGTAACTTATATGGACTGAAACTAGCAGGTTAATATCTCATCTACTCTGGTCGAAATAATAAAATGCCACTTGATATCCCAAGTAAAAAATCAAGGAAGAATATGATCAGGCTGTCCTTATTAATGATTAGTACCTGGTGAGGCTTGTAACACTGTATTTGATGAATTCACAACCAGAATCCTTACTTTATCCCATACTTTTTTTAAAAAGCTTTTTCTCACGTTTTTATTCGTGAACCCCATATGAAATTTCGAGGAAAGTAAATATTGTTACTCAATGAGTTAACGATTTCTCAAAGTTTTATTTGAACCTCTTATCAATCATTTTAGTTCTGAACCACTTTAAAGTATAGCAACTCGTATCTTTCCCTTTTATAGTACATCAACATATAATATGGCAAATCATAGGCTCATGAGTTGGGAAAAAATTACGCAATATGGTCCTAAGTCACCTATCCAGATGATGCATTTTGGACAAAAATCCAGGAAGTAATTCAAACAAAATGAAAAATATGTATTTAAAATTTAAAAAGTGATTTATAAATGATTTAATTTGATTTTGTGTGAGACATTACGTTTTTACTACCAAATAATGGTTCAACGTACTTCAAAATTATACTACAAATTAATAATATTGTATAATTATTTCGATGAAAAAAATATGAAGAAAAAAGTCAATAATAATAAAAAAAGCGATAGAAACTCTTGCTACAGTCAAACAGAAAGCTGTCAGTCTTTCATCGGAGACAAGTCTGTAGCGTATGACGCGAGGTCTATATTTTTTTGTCCATAACCATAATACACTTGCTTCTTCCATACATTATTCATTAATTTCGTAAACGTGCCATTTTAGAGTTCTTCTCTATTACCACTGTTCCACAAATACTTAAATTTCAGCTGTTGATTATGTTATTTAAGGCATACATCGGACGCTATCAATTTGATTTCGAATACAAACAACAATAGCTGGAATTTCATTGTTTCATATTTTTGTTTTTGCATATTTTGCCATTCACTTGCATAATTATTCTTATTTTTAAAAATTTCGTTTATTTAGTTCCGCATGCTCCATGTCAATTTTTTGTTCATGTTTCTTGCAGATTTCTTTTTACGTACTCACATGCGCGCACTTAGACACTATATCATGTACGTACATTGTAAACTCTCAATTGGTCAACCATTTAAAATTATTTTTTTGTACTTCAAGTGCATTATGGAGATGAATCATTGATAAGCAACAAAAATGATAGAATTTATACTTTCTCAGTATAATGTAATCATAAGTGTAGACATCTTAATTTTGTACCTAATAAAACAAGAAGGTTCAATTTTTTTGCAATGAATTAGTGTAACAGTAGGATGAATAATTTATAACAATTACGTGACTTAAATTTCTAAGGCACGAGTAAAGGATATGAAAAAAAAAACTGGTAAATCTGTTTCAAAAGAAACTTTTAGCGCACATTTACATGTTTTAGGATACATCTCTATGTTTTTATACTTGTCACTTATTCTCATATGATTTATCACTTAATTTAGATTCTTAAAACATACTGTCAATAAATTAGGTTTTATAAATGAAAAATTTTACGCATCAAATTGAAGGAAAAATTTCCATGATAATATGTTTTCATTACTTATAAATTATTATTATTATTACTATTATTATTATTATTATTATTATTATTATTATTATTATTGAAAAACTTAATGGGACTCATTTTCACAAAAGTGATGTAATACGACTGACTTTTCTTTGTACGAAAAAAAAAAATTTACAGCCATAGGTACATGTAATATATATATGTATACATATATTATGCACGTAGATCGATATAATTTGAGGTGCAAAAAAAGTAATTCTTGCAACTGTCGATATTGGTGATTTAAGAATAATAATAATAAAACCATCATCAGTTTGGAATGTATCAGTTGCAAGTAAAAACTTGCGACCCGTTCAAAAA
This sequence comes from Copidosoma aretas, assembly GCA_030522625.1. Taxonomy (NCBI): domain Eukaryota; kingdom Metazoa; phylum Arthropoda; class Insecta; order Hymenoptera; family Encyrtidae; genus Copidosoma; species Copidosoma aretas. Next base: position 4,875 of record JAPYYV010000997.1, read on the forward strand.
AGCCGAAAATGTACTAAAAAAAGAAATTTCCTCTTCTCCTTTCGCCCATGACAATTACAGATCCTCAGGAGGTCAACGAAATGCTGGCAAAAGCGATAGCAGACGCGCACGCGAGGACATGCCTGGTGCCGACCGAACAAATACAAGAGTCGTTCCGTAGTTGCCAGCCCCGTGACACAAGGCTCCCGTATTACCTGGATACAAGTCATGAGCAGCTTTGGCTCGAGTGCGCGCAGAAACTCACGAATGTCATTCAGGTGATAATCGAATTCGCCAAAATGGTCCCAGGCTTCATGAAGCTCTCTCAGGATGATCAGATTGTACTTCTCAAAGCTGGTTTGTTTTTAACAATTACTTTTTATTAATTTCTACGGTTGCTACTGATTATGCGCCAACAACACTTAATTAAAATTATTATTGTCCAGGTTCCTTCGAACTGGCAGTGCTACGTATGAGCAGGTACCTCGACCTCAATACCAACTGTGTACTGTACAGTGACAGTTTGCTGCCAAAGGAGGCATTCTTTACGAATGACACGGCCGAAATAAAGCTTGTGTCCTGCGTCTTTGATCTCGCCCGAAATATCGCTGAGCTTAAGCTCACGGAAACAGAGCTCGCGCTATACAGTGCTGCTGTACTTCTCAGTCACGGTTCGTATCTTTAATCTTCACATTTTACCCAACACTCGCATTCACTTTTGGCGCTCTTGCTCTTACTGACCCTTACGACTAATACATCGTACATGTCAGATCATACGCTTGTGTGTATATTATATAAATATAGGTCATTTCACAAAAACTGCGATATTCCATGAAGCCTATGTTTATAAAAAACGCATTTTATTATTTTGTGCCAAAAATTTTTTCAAACAGTGTTCACTAATTTTCTCTGAATAGCCTTTTTGAAACCGAGTCGAATAAATATTTGCCGTGGACGTAGAATGGACAAAAAAACAGACTGGAATGTCATTACCGTGATGCGAAGCATTTAAAATTTTCATTTTTAGCGGCTTATACTGCCTATGTGTTAACTTTTTCGTTTCTTAAGCTGTATTTTCCAAAATTCTGAATCATTTAGCACCTTTTCTAGTAGCTTAGGATGATAAAAAAAAGTTTTTGAAGGTGTACGACGTGGTCTAATCGTGAAGCCTAGTTTTGATACTTTTGAATTGCGCGAGACAAATGATTTAGCTGGGCCAAGTAGTCCATTCTTTGACATTTGAATTCGACTATTTTGTATAGTAGAGCGAACAAACATATCGACCAATTTTTTTCAACTAGAAATTCGAATGTGCCTAGTCGTAGTGTAATCGTGAATATAGACAGTTTGTACCGGTAAAATAAGCGGTAATTACCGTAATGCCCCTAATCTCGGAGATATTTTAAATTATTGATTTGGTGACTATAGTGTACAAAGGCATTTGTTGTGCATATGTACCAAACTAAACTTTGTTGGAAAATTCCGATTTGGGGCTTTAAAATAGCCAAAAAAGTACTAAGTATTACTTTAATGACAGTCTCATTGAATTAATGCTCTTTTAAAGTTTTCAAAAATACCATTGAAATTAACATATGTTTTCTAAGTATGACAAGAAAGCCGGGCTAAAAAATTTCCAGCTAGTTTGGACCTCACATAACGAGAAAAAAAAATTTTTTAAATTCTAAACACTAAATTTTGAAAATCTTATTTTACACGCCAAAATATCCCGTTCTTCAGGAAATGACCCATATATACATATATATTTAACTTGGATGCAACATTCAAATCAACCAACAGATCGACCAGGACTGAAGGGCCATACAGAGGTCCGAAGAATTTACGAAGCAGTGCTACGAGCCCTGAGGTCCGAACTGGACCGCAGCCACTCGATACCTTTGAAGGGGGACGTAACCGTGTGCGACGCGATGATCGCCAAGATACCCCAACTTAGAGACGTGTCCCTGATGCATATGGATGCCCTCGCCAAGTTTAAGCGGTCGCAGCCTCACCTCGAGTTCCCAGCCCTACATAAGGAGCTCTTCAGCGTCGATAGCTGAACGCGTGACGGAAATCTAGTCTTGACGTCGAGAAGTAGCAAGCCCAACGCACCGTCGTTGTCATCGTTATCACCACCACAGCAGCAAAAACAGCAGCGACAACTGGTTAACGAAGACAATGATGACGACGGTGACGACGACGACGACGACGACGACGACGACGACGAGAACGACGACGAGAACAATTTTGAATAATTAAGAGCCATTGGGGCATTGCTCTGTCAAGGTGCGTCTATTTCTTACAATTTCTTACATACACTTATAGTTTTTACCCGTGGCTTTCAAGTTTAATAAAGAAAATACATTAAATTCTATATTTATTTATTTATTTAATTATTCTGCAATGAAACTTTAATACATTATAAACTGACTGCTTTTCTTTTTTCTCTCATTTCAGATTATTTTCTTCGTATTGAACATTTTGGGCCTTAAATAAACATAAAATTGTTACATAAAGTATAAAGAGAGCAACATAAAGAATATAAATAAGATATATTAACATATATAAATATATATACACGTTTATTGGAATAAAATATTGATATAAGTATAAAATTATGTATACCCATACAAATATATATGTATATATGCATAGTAATATATATTTATATATACATATATTTATTTGTATGTTAAAGAGCTATCAGTTGTTATCATAAAACACACACACACACACACACACACACACACACACACACACACACAGAGAGAGAGAGAGACAAAAGTGATACACAACATCATGCATACACATTATTGACTATAAATAATTGTATAAGGATACGCTAGGGCGATCTCAAAACATATATGTGATGTGATTCAGAAAGTGCGAGAAAGAGAGAGTTTGGAACAAAATGAGACTCTCTGCAGTCCACCAAAGGATCACGACTGAGCAAGTTGCGCCTTTTATAGACATTGGTAGATTTATTTTAATAAAACACGAGAAGCACGAAGTGTAAGCTTTGAATTGAATGTTAATAATAAATTATCATTATATGGATGTTGAATTTAAAAGTCCCAAACGATTGAAATCTTACGACGAAAATTTCATATTTGTACGATTATTAAATAACTAAATCAAGATATAATACGCAGTTGTATGATAGCGTGAATATTCGATTGATTGACTTGAGAGGTTTTTTTTTCGACTTACAGTTTTGGAGAATTTTTTATAAAATACACAATACGATGCTCGGTCGAGATTCAGGAATGAATGACACCTGCTTCAGAGTGGTACGAACGATGACATATATAAATCACGTTGAACATCTTTTTTGCTTGTCTTGGGATCTCTCTACTGGAGCAGTTAAATTTTTAATCCATGATTCCCTTTATTCAAGTGTGAATTGAATGAATTCGAAAACATAAATTATGCGCGCTCTATGCAATACGACAGATTACACAGAGCGTGCATTTCTTTCGTTACGCTTTACAAAAATTTAAACTACTATTGGCTAATAAAACAACCATATATAAGCGGCGAAAGTAAAAAATAAAGATTGAGTGATAGATTTAAACAAATAGTACCAATAATAAATAGTGACAGATAGGCAAATTTTTTGTGATTTCGACTCGTTTTCCGGATGCGCATAAGACACGTGAGACAGTCATCTGTTTTTGTCTTGTCGATTCATCATAGTTTTTATAAACTAATGGAATCTGGTATTCCACTTATTGCAAAGTTAAAAGTCTTACAAGTATATTTTAATGTAATAATACTTATATAAACGTTTAGATAAAAAATTAATTACAATCATTAAATTATTTTTCAATTTTTCAACGATAACTCCTTAAAATGTTGGATGAAAATCAAAATATAGCTGAAATCGTGTGCAAGAGTTTAAATACAAAGTAAACACAAATTTCACGTACAATGTTTAAAGCATCCTAAAGCGCGTGTATATGCAACACACAACTATAAATTGCACCCAAATTAAAGACAAATAATGGTTTAGACTTGTGATAAAAATAAGCTGTTATTTTTTAGCAGAAGGTTAAACGGTTGACATTATTTTAATTTTCTAATTTTGACAGTGTCCTCATTATATCGGGATAAATTTTTCATCCATGTTTCATTAATTACATTTCTTAATCCTTGCACTTTTACCTTCTCTGTGTTGATGTTTGAATTTTTCGTTTAATTATAAATTATATTACACCAAGTTGAATCACTACGAAAAATTGAAACGAGTTTTGACAACATTGCTACTGTTCTTTTCTAGATAACCGATATACAAGTTACGTAATTTACAAAGTCTAATTATCCTTTTGTTGTTTAGTTTTAGATGTTATAAGCAAATAGTTGGTATAGGAAAGTTGCAATTGGCATGCATACATGAGACACAGTATTTTGCGAGCTGTGCTCGGAGAATATAAGAAATAAAAAAAGGACCTATACACAGAGATACATTATAGTAGTGAGAAATTTTTTTATCGATTGTACCGGAAAATGAGTCGTTATTACTATCAGTAAGAACATAATTTAAAGAACGACTTACAAATGGAACAGCAAGGAAAAATAAAGAATATAAGTATCGGGGGTTGACCGATTGTATTTATCCGGGCATCTCTGTTATTGTGAACATGTAATAATAATTGTTGCATAATTGTGATATGACGTTCGAAAAAAAAAAGTTGAGCTGACAGATGATACGAAGGATCGAAATCGTTACAAGCGAGTAGTCGTATATTTGAAAATAAAATAAGCTATAAATAAAACAAACATTGAAGAGTGGAACACTAATAGTAAAAAAAAAAAACCACGAAAACATGTAAGTTCTGTTTGCATCTGTTATATATACTTACGTACAAAAAGCGAAAGAAAAAAGATATATATGCATGCATTGGAAAATAAAAAGATGCAGTAAATGCGAAACGCGCACGATTATTATTGTAATTATAATCAAGTAGATGAAATTCGTACAGAAAAAAATGTGAATGCATGAGACGTTGCGCAAACTAGTACATTAAAAATGAACTAATGCATAACGTCAATATAAAAATTCTGATCACAACTGTAATTATAATTGTTATTTCATTATCATCATTATTATTATAATTATTATTACTATTATTATTGTTATTATTAATGTATTTCTTGTAACTATTACAATCATTCTTACGTTTATTATTACTATTTAATGAGATAACAAGAATGAACGATATTTTATATTCGTAATTAGAAACATTTCTGTCACTACTAATGCTAGGTGAATGGATAAACTGAGTATAAAAAAACTCTGGAAAAAAATGTATGATTCGTGTGCTTACAATATAAAAGTGTCATGTGCGAGAAATGATAAAACAAATTCGGCATTGATATATATATATAACGTGCGCGCAGATGAGCGATTAAAACATATAGACGCGCGGCGAAGGCAATGTTGTAACATAGAAGAAAAACAAAATATAAATACAGAGGAAAAATAAAATGCGGGTACTCAGGAAGTGAAAATAAGCAACTTAGAGTTAACAAATGAAAACATGAAAAGAATATTATAATACAATACAATATCATACACATGTTGCATCTAGAAGTTAATATTGCGATTCAGAGTTGAATTTTATATATAACATAAATAATAAATAAAAATTGGCGAATAACATAAAAAGTTATAACCCTACGAGCCTAGGATTGTACACATCTTGAAAATCGTATAAGATCCCTTTTTCCAACATTTTCACATGTCGACGTTCTTAGAATGTTATCGGTTGATCACCTCAAATTGTAGTGTCATGTACTTTTCAATTTTGTTTTCTAATCACTTTATACAGTTTTCATCATTCATTTGGTAAACAATATACAATTATAATTAATGAAAAAATTTCATAGACTTGCCATTATGTTCGTTACAAGTAAATCATTATGTCAATATTTATCCTTTTTTAATTTATTACTGGAACTCAAAGATATCAATAGAATTGATACTATGATTCATTCAAGGCAAATTTACCGATGGTTTGTAATTTTTTTAATGTTTGATTTTGTATTACTTTAATAGTATGTATAAAGTTTTTTCAATCAAACGTAAAATGAAAATAGTTAGAATTTTTCATAATAAAATATAGAAACTTGCACTTGAGGTTGATAAAAAAATTTTTTAAAGAGAAAAACTATCATGTTAATAAAGAATAATATAATAATAATGATAATAATAATAATAACATCATTAATAATAGTGATTCTTGGCAACAAATCTTATATCAATGATAAATTTTCAAGCAAGCATAATCCCAAGTACGTAGGATTTGGTACACACAGACACACACTCGCACCCACGCGCACACATTCCGCGAGCGCATGCACGCAAATGTGTATAGAGCAACTCGTTGCCAAATGATAAAAAGTGGCAATAGGTGCAATATCGTACTGATTATAACCAAGAATTAACGAAAATGACTTTGATTATGTGAAAAATTATAAAACGTTACGTACTTTGGAAGAAAAGAACGAAATGTCTTAAGCCGCATGCGTATATTATCTCTCATTACTCGCCTTCGGCTCAGGCGAAAAACATGCAATCCAATTTTTTTTACTTACTCGCTCTGGTGCGTTTACGATTGTGCGAGTCAGTGTGAAAAAAACAAAAATTTTTTGGCCCACATAGTGAACTGAAAATTTTCACATTCGATTCACCAAGGTTACAAAAAAAAAAAAAAATTACTTATACCAATGCACGTTTGCGCGACCAAGTTGATTTAGCTTTAAGTCTCTAGTATTTCTAAAATGGCGGCGATATTAATGTATTATCCTCTAAAATGGTTCTCAAATGCAATAATTTCATCTGTCAAGTTATTTGGTTTTCTAACTTTCGAGAGAACAATAGATTTTTTCAATAAAATCTTAATTTTAATTTTTGTCAAATAAAAAATGGAAAACAAAAATGTGGCCTTGAAATTCCCAGTATTTATTGATTCGAGCATAAGAGAAAAAGTATGTAAGTATGTAAATAAGATTATGTATTATGTCGTATAATTGAGTCAAACTACAAAATGAAAAATGTATGGGAAATAATCGCGGAATAAAAAGCTTTGAGAACCATGGCTCAAAGGAGACACGAGAAAATTTAGACTTTACGCTTTCATTGATATTGTGGATGATAAAAAATTTTGCAACAGAGAACGATACAATTTGTTTAGTGTAACTTTATTCAAGGTGCAAGTAATTAATTTAGTTTACGAGCTCGACTTTTCAGTTTTTACAAATCTGCCGAATTTGGATTATTTTCAATGTACAGACAACTATTATCATTCATAGTAATGAATAAGTATAGGTATCATTTTTAAAAGCAAAGATTTTTTTTCAATTATTGATTCTTTGTGTGTTGATAACCAGTTAAAATATTCAAGTGCAACTTATGTATTTTAAACCAAAAAATTAGTAGAAACTTATCCATTGTATTTCTAAGCAAAAACTAATTTCAAAATGAAAAAAGCAAGGCAAAAAAATTTTGAAAAAATAAATTTTTTTATCGGCCTGATTTTTAGAATGAATGTATAGTACGTTTCGATACGATAATCGTATTATAGGTCCTGCGATCCCCGCACTACATCCTTTTAATCTTAACTTAAATACTCGTAACAAATACTTACTGATGCGGATAAAAAAGAAAATTGAGACTTTATGGTTTATAATTTTACATGTTTTCATCCTGTGATGAATCAGTGAATGCCTGAACAAACTATTTTTATGGATGGCTCATTAAAAGGATATATTTGTATTTGGCTCTACGATAAAAAGGAAGCGATGTATGCGTACATGACGGTGGTTTGTTTACCGAACGTTTTTGTATAATTGCTGTCGAACTGCTGTCGGCTCGCGCCACTTATGACACTTGCGACAATTTCAATTGTTTTTTGCGCTTTTTTCACACTATCAATATTGATTCTATCGTAAAAGAGGATGTTTGGGGTACATAAAAAGGTTATTATAATCTTTGATGGGCGAAACAGGAAAAAAATTGTTGCGACAGAGTACGAGAACTACAGCAATTAGACTTGTATTCTATTTATATTTAATGAATTAGTATTACACCTAAATGCAATACTAGGTAATTGATACTATACATAATTTTTATCGCCATTATTATAATTATCATCATTGCTGTTTAAATTTTCCCAACCGCTATTTCCATAATTACTACCTTCTATTTCTCATTGTTATCATTCACTTATCATCTACTTCTTTATCAAGTGATCATACTATTCGCTTGTCATTTTTTCTTCATCATGCATAATCTTACTTTTCTTTAGGGATACGTCTTGATCGATAATTGCGACCACAATAGATTGTACATATTTTACTGCCGACATGAAAAACGATTTTGCTTATATTATGACTAAAAATAAATTCACAATTATTAATACTCGGCTGCATATTTCTTTTTTATTTCGTGAGGATATACAATACATACAAGAACTGATGCTACTTCGTGAGACTGTTGTGAAAGCCTTATACTGAAAAAAAAAAATTTAATTAAGTTGGTGAGAAAAAAAACACTTTCTTAATCTTGCGTGTATAGATGATCGTTTTTGAGTGGGTTGGAGTAAAAAAAACAAATACATTGTTTTTAGGGGGATCGCGGATTAAGACTGCTGCTCCTTCGAGACTCATTGTGATACGTAAATGAAAAAATTAATACAAGACATCGTTAAAATAGCTTTCTTATAAAGGACTAATATGTTTTGTGTTTAAATTTTCATTCTGTTTACGGAGACATCGCTATGTATCATATTAATCAAAACAAAAAGGGAATATTCTGACAAAGCTACTTTTGTTAATAATAAGTATAAATAACAGTATTACAAAGGAACCTTAACAAAAGAAAACAATGATTTACAAGTAATAAAATATAATTTTGAATCGACATTGACTTACAAACATTAATTCAATTTTTACGGTTTAAAAAGATGTAGCATATTGTTTCACTAGCGTCTCGAGAGTGGCGACTATTTGTAGAAATCTTTTTACGAAAGAATTTTTTATGGACTCTTCTGCAAACGCATTTTCATTACTCAAATGAAGAAAAAGTTACAAATGCGTTAAAGACATAGAATCGTGGTTGTAATTAGAGATATAAATATAAAAGATTGAATAATTATACCATGAAAACAGCGTGAATTAACCATTTAATTTAGGAGGCTTATGTGTCACAAAATAATGATCAATAAAAAAAGGTAAATGTTACCATGGTTTCATTTATAACACACAGTATACTTGAATTTGCAAAAAGTACATGGATTTTTCTGTTAAAAATTGCCAGTAATTTGTTTATGATGATCATTGAATAGCGATAGTGAGATGTATAAATATTGTAGGGCGTTAAGCTACAATGTATGTAAATGCAAGAAAAAATTGACTGTATTTACTTAAAATAAAAAGGTTAAAAGAATACATAAAGTTTTACGGGAGAAAAAGTTATGTGCGTGCGCGTGATATATCCTGCAACTGAAAAACCAAGCATCTTTTAATTTACGCTTGCAATATACAATAAACAAATGATTATTACATGTAGCTGCATATACGCAAATAATAAATTACATCATCATCAAAACACAATGATAAAATAGTTTTATTGCATCAAATAACACACATAACAAGCTATAGTTCAAATATTCATTGATAATAATCACGCATGTCATTCTCGTTTTAACGGTTAAGTAAAATAATTTGAAAATTTCGAATACACGTCAATCACTGAAAATATACAGTTGTCGAATGAATTATTAGTGTATCATATTGAGTGGTTTTTTTTTCATAACTAATTATTTTTACGTAGCTAGCACTACTACAAAACAACTTATTATAAACAATGAGTTTCTGCTCGTCCGTCTCAACTGAATATCTTTCGAAACTTAAACATTGTTCTATTAGATTCTTTTTTTAAGACAATTTTTTATTTCTACACTCAGCATATACCTTTTTTTCCATTCTGAAAAGATGAATTCAAATCGTAAAATGCAATTTTGTTGTAATTATTAACATTAAGTGTCGAAAAAAAAGGTAAGTTATGTAAATACAATTAAAACTTTGACAACGACTTGGATGTAAAATCTGTAAATAAAATCGATATCAAAGCATTGTAATCACAATAAAGGGCATCGATATTTAATTACATATTTAATTTCTGTACAATAAATTTAGTTAACAATATAGATACTATACACCAATTTTAATGTGATTAATACATGATTGAAATACGTATTCTATCAGATAGTAAAATAAACCGATAATTAAATTGTAAATAAGAGAGGTTACTTAGTATACTTGAATCTCGTTCATTAAATTCAAGAGAATTGATTCGGCGGTTCTTTTAAGTATCAATTATTGAGTGACTACTAGCACTGCCCCGGATAAAAACTTGAACTCAACATGGTTGTCATATTTGCAGCAAGTCGCTGAATTGACAAGTCCAAGAAGTAAGCATAGTGCATATGTAAAACAAGTGTAGATGTTCAACAAATCCATAAAAGATGTATGGTTGCATGGTAAAGCCAGTTTATTTTTCTGTCATTCATTGAGATGGATCACGAATACTAAATACAGTAAATTTAAAAATAAGATTTTGAGACTTTAATAAAAATTAATTTGAATTTTCAGGTTGTTCAAAGATAACATGTTATAACGAAGTTTATTCTTTGATTCATTCGAAAAATTGAGAAAGATAAATATGCTTAATTAAAGTAGGGGGTTGGCATGCGAGAAGCGCAGGCGACGAAGCCCTCTAGCAACAGAAAATAATAAGAATTAATAATGTTATTCACTTGAACAGTCTTTAGAAAAATTGACTTTGAAATTCAGGTTTGTAATGTTATAAAAGTAAACATTCATACATCTATACCTGTTTTTACAAATAAAAGGTAAAAGAAAAAAAAAGAGAAAGTAGAAAACAAAGCGCGTGATAATGTTGATTTTCTAATTCATTAATTTAATGATCGTTACTGTAAAAGTATCTTCTGTATTGTTTATAGGTCTCGTGAAATAGTACATTTTTGTTATCAAGGGATAGATCGAAAATGTACCTCGTAATTGGGGCTACTCACAAAAAATTTCAAGATATCCTATATTGGTTTGCAATTAAATTATTTCAAGCGAACTATTCTTCAACATTAAAAGAAGCACGCAAAATTAAGCATCGGTTAAAAATTCGTTACCCAGCCGAACGCGCCTTTAAATAAAAAATCGAAGAACATACTCAGTTGGCCTTGAATTTAGGAATAATTTGAATTATTTTATAAAACTAATTTTTCAGTAACTTAAAGCTTCTCATACGTCGCATAGTATTGTAGGAGCAATTTTTTTTTGTAAATATTACCCTCAATTATTTTAGTTCAGCATTTCCGGACAAATATATTTTGAAAGTTTATTAAAAATTCAATAATGGCAGTCAAAGTTGAAATAACATGATTTTCCTACACTTTTCAAAAGCACACCTGAAGTCCTAAAAAAATATTAATAAATATTTTAAAGAGTGAATAAAACTGCAATGTAAAGAGATAGGACATACGTGCGCATACATCACCTACAAGAGGCGAAAAGTCCTTAATTATATGCTTGAATAGAATACAAAATTTTTTCAGCAGTAGGGTAGATCTAGCTAATAAAAAAACCGTACAATTAGATTTAAAAAATTGATTTATCTTATTTTTAATGTGTTAATGTCCGCATCATAAGAAAAACCACTGCCAATAAATTAGCAAAAAGCTTCCTCAAAATCTATTCTGTTTTTATTTCATAAAAAATGTAGTAACGTATCAGCATGATTCAAAATGGAAAAAGGAGAAATTTTTATGCTCTACAAAGTGGAATAATTTTGAAGAATAGATTATATGTAAAGTGTATATGTAAAGTTTGGGTATATGTAAAATGTAAAGAGGCAGGACATACGTGCGCATACATCACCTGCAAGAGGCGAAAAGTCCTTAATTATATGCTTGAATAGAATACAAAATTTTTTCAGCAGTACGGTAGATCTAGCTAATAAAAAAACCGTACAATTAGATTTAAAACATTGATTTATCTTATTTTTAATGTGTTAACGTCCGCATCATAAGAAAAACCACTGCCAATAAATTAGCAAAAAGCTTCCTCAAAAACTATTCAGCTTATTACCCAAATAGTACGTAAAAAATTGTTAAAATCATTTTATTTTAAAAACAATTAGATAAAATATTTCAAATTATGATTAACAAAAAGTTAGTAACATAACGAAAATATAGCAAAAATATCATCGAATTATCGTGCATGTTTCGAGTTATAATTTTTCAAAAATATTGTAGTAACTTAAAAAGAAAAATATAATAAAATGGTGTAATAAAGAATGGTAAATGGAGTGATTTTTATGCTTTACAAGATATAATTATTTATTAGATTGAATCATACTATTTTCAATCGGAAAAAATCAAAAATTTGTTTTTTTAGATTAAAAACAAACTTGTTAAAAACGTGAATAAGCTACATAATCATACTATAATTATTTAACTGCTATGCATGAGAAAATGAACATTTTTATTCCTGAATAATACAAATCTGTCAATAGGTTCCCGAGGTATCACTTAGTTACACAAAAATCTTAGTATTTTTTTCATAAGAAGAATGATTTGTAGAAAAATGATTTGGAATGGGGAATAAAGATATTTCAATTATCTATGAGATACAACTGTTTAGAGAATCAAATTGATACTTATCCCCAAAAAATCATAAAAAATCGTTTTCTGAACATGAAAAATCGTTATAACAACCTTAATAAAGTATTAAACTTGAATTAGTTCTCGAACCGATTAGATATGACGATATAAAAACAAACATTTAAAACCCTGGATCATCGAAATCACTAGGAAGGTTTCTGAAATAAGACTGATTATTCAACAAGATTGTAGTATTTCTTTGATCAAAACAAAAAAAAATATCACAGGGAGATTATTCAAAATAGAAAATAAAGCTATTTTAGTGCTCTATGGCATATAATTATTAAGGAAATGAAATAAAAAAATTTCACTCTGAAAATAGCAATAAACAGCCTTTTGTACATTCAAAATCGTTAAAACAACCTTAATAATATTTATTAAACCATATGCTTTGCCAGTTATTATTATCATTATGATGATTATTATTATTATTGTTATAAGGATTCAATACTATTAACTACATATTTTTATTTCTAATCGTGGTTACCATATGCTACGATTGAATATTGCGCTCTCTGCATTGGAAAATCCAATTGTTCCATGCCTCCTGATTTGCTGGTAAGTTCGATGGCTGAAAAGCCCAAGGTGTAATGGTAAAAAAAGTAAGGTTGCAGTCGCATTTTGCTCTCATTGGTTCTTTCGATGGCGTAGTTTCGTGTGATACACACCATGTGACTTCGGCATAAGGTTTTAAGAGTCCTTTTTTTCTCTCAATCAATAATCCCATAGTCTAATACATTGAGCGCTGATGGTATAGAAACTGGGACTGGGCGAAAAAGTCGAAAAATGAGGTATAGCTTAGGAACACAGCTATACTTTTTATAGCATGGAAGAGCCCCTCCTTATACTTTTATGGTACACTCGGAAGCATGACAAAAGTCACGCCTATTGTAGACAGTCTCTAGTAATAGTATAGATATGGCAATGATACATGGCATCGTTTGCGGATATGAAATACAATTTTCGTTTGTAGAAGATATCAGACGGTCTCCATTGCCAAAGCCGAATTAATGTATGAAATATGTAAGTAAGTACTTGATGTTAGTATTTGATGTATAACGTGTAACTCATTTTGTTTGCGTGCAGCTCTCGTGTGATAAAATCGGCTGCTGCACAGCTGCAGTGTGGGCTGTGAGCCTGCCTGAGCTATAACACGAGTGCGTTGCATTGATGCTGCAGCAGCAGGTGGTGATTTTTTCCGTGCCAACTGTGTCTAAAGACAGCGTTGCTAGTTGTTGGAGAAATAAATTATGTGGTTTTTTCTTATTTTTACTTCATGCTTGACAATGTATGTGCATTGACGTTCATAGTTAACTGTGTGTATTCGTGACTTCACCTCTTTCTCACTCTCTCTCTCTCTTTCATCACTGAGTGACGTGCATTAAGGATCAGACCTCTGTTGATTGTTCAAAGGCCCAAAGATATACTTGTATACACATAAAGTCTCAGATAATGTGTGACTCAGCAGATAGCTCTCTGGTCCAGAAGCTCGAACACCTCAGGTTTGAGCATAATAATCCTGGCATTAGTGATCGAATGTCAGGCTCCAGGCCTGAGGCTCAAGTTCCTGTTTCTGGAGCTGGTGGTACAACAGTTCGATTTGCACACACAGAGGATCACAAAACTAGTCAGTACCCTGCAGATTATGGCATATACGAGAGTTATTGCAGTGACAGAGAGAGACTCACTCGATTGACTTCAGAGGACAGGATGAAACAGTATCTTGCCCAACAAAGATCGGAACAAGAGAGAAATTCGCCTGTCTATGAAAATATTTATGTCAATGATGCATCTCTATATCCCAGAGAAAAATATCCAAATTCCTTGAATACTGTGAAGCAAGTTTTGAAGAGTTCTGGAAACAGCTCAGGAGCATCGATAACTGGGGAACAGTATAGTGGAGATTACAAAGTCTTTGAAAAGGTAAATATAAAAGTGATGATAACAAATTTTCGCCTATTGAGATTGTTTTTCAAAGCTTTGATGAAATAGTAAGGATATGAACAATTAAATTTTATTGTGCAAAAGCTATTGTACACAAAACATTATTGACATATTAGTAAATAATGACCACAAAATATTAATATTTAATGTACTGTTTCTTCTGCCCAAATATGTGCATAAATCATCAGTTTTTGCGCATATCTAATTATGTTCAAGGTATTGTGTGTGCACCAAAATTGCTGATTTACAAGTACCAGATACAAAAAAAATGTGTATGGAATATTTTGTGGTCATTATTTACTAATTTGTAAATAACATTATGTGTACAATATCTTGTGCATGAAGAAAACGTGCACAATTCTTATGTGCGCTGGACATAGTCTGTCCAGCATTCTTACACCTCGTAAGATACAGAAATAAACATAAAATGATTCAATTTTGCTACTCAATACAGTTTTTTGTAGTGATTGTACAACAATTTTTTTTAAACATTTGGAGTTACATGGGACAATGAATTTTCAGAACCAATACACAGGAGCAATGCATCCACTAGATCATCATCAACAAATAAAAAAGGCACAACCACAAGTACCAGTCAACAACAGATATCAATCAGCTTCACCAATAAAAGAGCCACCTTACGTGCCACCCCCAGTTTACGAAAACATCCAAGACATCCACTATTTAGAGCTAAATAAAGAAAAAGCACGACCTCAAGTGCCAATAAATTACAATCACTATAATCCCATGACCATCAACGGCGGAGATTATGTGGTAATGACCGGAAAAGCTGGACCAATAACTGAACAAAAGACTACTTATTCACATAGCTCGCAAAGGCAAGCTCGTCCACCCCATCATGACGAAATTTTGCGAAGATCTTACCTTCAAGATTACCAGTCTAATCCTTCGCTGAACCAGAAAAAAAATAACAACAATGAGAATAACGGTAACAATAACTCCAACAATAACAAGAGCACCTACGTACCTCCCTCGGAGCTCCAACAGCAGAGAAGTACACAGAGTGAGCAGCAGTACCAGCAAAGGTATAGTAACCCACTGGACCAAAAGTTGCAGTACTTGCAAACGTACCAAACTTCGGCTCATTCCACTAGCTCAAGTGACCCTAGATACCACACTCAGAGTGGCTTGATCGACCCCATCACTAGCAGCAGCAGTATCGCCACCATCACCACCGCCAACAGCAACCACTATCGACAACAGCAACAGCAACAACAACAACAACAACAACAACAACAACAACAACAACAAGTCCAGTCGTCCAACAAGCAGTTCGTCGAGCGCGCCCTTGCCCCCGTGGCCTCGAATTCCATAAATCCTGGTTACTCTGGTTACGATTTTCTGTCGCGAAACTTAATACCGGCCTACGAGTCTTCAAGACAAACGGATTCTCCGAGGTTTGTCCGATTTGCTACGACTCAATCATCTATTACTATCATCAATCATAATCATTAGTATTAATACCATTGGTATTAATTTTTACAGCTACTCGCCAGTCCATCTCAGCCAGGCAAGCGATAGAGGCTGCCACCACCAACTGCCAGACTCGCATCTAGACAAGTTAGAGCTTCCTCGGATTTCAAGTATGGTCTACGCCAACGAGCCCAACTGTTTGTCCAGCTCTTCCTCCAACTCCTCCTTGGTCATTGATGGCGGTAATCGTGTCGAGAGCAAACCCACCGCCCGATCGCAGTCTCCCACACAGCAACAGTCGAGCTGCTTCTCCGAGCCTCGTGTCTGCCAAATTTTACCCAAACCCGACAGGGAGCGTCCCCTGCGCGGTCAGGTCCAGCCCGCTGTCTCTAGCACAATATCAGACCCAAGCTTGCCTCCGGGCGTAACGAGCGGAGTCGCCGGCCCGGTTATTCTTGGTGGTAGTGGTCGCCTTCCCGCAACGATGCAGCGAAAGCTTATTGAGACACCGGTTGAGAGCAGGCCGACCGTCACTGTGCCTGCCAAGCCCACTATTGGAAAAAGCTTGCTGCCCGTGAACGTCACACCTCCGAGGCCATCGGTAAACCATGCCCTGTCTCATTACGTTTTTGA
Organism: Copidosoma aretas; assembly: GCA_030522625.1. Classification (NCBI taxonomy): domain Eukaryota; kingdom Metazoa; phylum Arthropoda; class Insecta; order Hymenoptera; family Encyrtidae; genus Copidosoma; species Copidosoma aretas. The sequence goes on from JAPYYV010000997.1 coordinate 21,605, forward strand.
CAAATGATAGTATTGTGTTTATTTTTTTCATGATGATTTTAGGGACCTACAGAAGCAGAGAGAAAAATCGAAGAGCTGACAAGGCAACTTGAAGAAGAAATGGAAAAACAGGAAGAAGAAGGAGAATATTTTGGTAGAATGATTGCTTTAACTCAATTCATAATTAGCTTCATTGATACTATTTCAAAACAACTGCAAATAGTTGATCGTTTTTCGCAGCATTTACAATTTCAATATACGTATTACCATGCTATAACAACCTGAAGTAACTTCCATACTTTATGTCAATATCAATAGGTATCTGTCACACATGTCGCGAAAAAGTGACAGGGGCTGGGCAAGCTTGTCAAGCGATGGGTAATCTTTACCATACAAACTGCTTCATCTGCTGCTCCTGCGGTCGAGCACTTCGAGGAAAAGCTTTTTATAATGTAGATGGTCGCGTTTATTGCGAGGAAGATTATCTTGTGAGTATTTAGAGCATGACCAAGCTTGATCACATGGCTTACTTGGGCCGACCAAAAAAATTAACAAGTGTAACTTTCTTCACGTAGTATTCTGGGTTTCAACAGACTGCCGAGAAATGTGCCATATGTGGTCATCTAATAATGGAAATGGTACGATATGCTTTGAATTTTAATTTATCAATTGCATCATAAAAAAAGCGTTAAATTTTTTTTTTTTTAGATATTGCAAGCAATGGGAAAGTCCTATCATCCTGGGTGCTTCAGGTGTTGCGTGTGCAACGAGTGCTTAGACGGGGTACCATTTACCGTTGATATAGACAATAAAATTTACTGTGTTAATGACTATCACAGAATGTTTGCTCCAAAGTGTGCTTCTTGTGGCAAGGGAATTACTCCCGTTGAGGTAAACGATATCGAAGTGCGTTATATTTTAAAAATTTGTTTTTACCTATATTTTTGTTTCTTCTTCTTATTTACTTATTCACTTTTTTTCGTTTCAATTCAACGGGCTTGTTTCAGCCGACAGGCGGCGACAGTGTGCCCAGTTAAGAAAGTCCGCGAAAATTCAAAAGCTTCAAAAATTATTTGTTCAATTTACACGTTTGAATACAAACAATCGAGTATTTTACGAATTTAAATAGAAAAAATGATTTTTACAACAATTCTAACATCGTTCAAAAACCTAACAACACGTAATTTTAGCAAATAATATTTCACAATTTTGAATTTTCGCGGACTCTCTAACCTGGACCCACTATCGCCGCCTATAGGTGGAAAAATGCCATTTTATTATTTTTCAATTATTTCAGACTATTATTTGTATAAAAATATATATTTTTGGTAGTCTATATTTTATTTAAAAGAGTAAATTAATTAATTACAGTAACTGACACGTTGAAAAGAATTTGTTTTTCGACATGCGCCACCAGGTGCGAAAGCTACTACTATTTTATTATTTTTATTATTTTGTATAGGGAACAGAGGAAACAGTGCGAGTAGTTTCAATGGATAAGGATTTTCACGTCGATTGTTACGTGTGTGAAGATTGCGGCATACAGTTAACTGATGAACCTGATAAACGATGTTACCCATTGGATGGAAAATTAATGTGCAGAACGTGCCACATTCAACGCATCTCGCACATACAACCTAAGGCACCACAGCCAGTTTCGGCTACTTATCAATACATGGGTTAAATTTTTTAAGGTAAACATTTCCAGGCATTGGTTATCATAATTTTATCATAATTATTATGATTTTTATTATCATTAATTTTATTGTTATCACCGATATTATTGGTACTTTTACATTATTTCTAATTGGAGATTGTCGCATGATGATTTTCCTGATATGTGATATAATATGTTATTTACATACACTTGAATAAAACTATCACTTGTAGCAAGTGCATAATCTCATATTGATTGTTAACACCAATCGAGATACTTCACTTATAAGCCAGAATAATTAATAACGTGACTGATTTCTCAAAGGTGTTGTTAGTTGTAATATTTACCTGCTTGATTATTTAATTAGGGAAATTTCAAAAGATGTGATCAAGTACGGGAAATTGAACGATTAAGCTTACACCTCGCAACTAAGGGTGAAATACGATTCGAGGATTATAAATGGCTGTGTTGTAGTAGCACAGATATCAAATAACCACTACTCGATGTAATTCTTTTAAAGTAATAACTTTCCAATGCAATAATACAAGTGCTATAAAAACAGTATCTTTAAAATGCAAGAATAAGTCTACATATATTTTGTTTGATTTCATAAGCAAATAATTGTTACTATCAGTATTTGTATGAAAACTAACATGATCACAATCATATTGTACCACAATGGACAATTAGAAATTTCAAAATATCTCTAGTGACAGCTGATGTTTTTTAAATTCAATTAAAATAAGTTTTAATACTGACAATATTTTAACTAATAGACGACAAGTAGGATCGATCTATTTTAAACTGTTTAAAATGTATTTACATGATTGTTTTATACTTAAGTATATTTTTAGCTGATTTTATACCTGTATCAAATTTAGTATTTCATAAAATGCTTGTTAACCAAACGTGCTATTCAATTCAAAATTTGAAAAATAATAAAATAATTGTTTTCCTTTCCTATCCCAGGTATTTCTTACCATATTTGTCACCACGTAAGTTCTGAGCTTTATCTTAGTAAAACGTGAAACATAGGAATGCTGGTCTATTTAACAAGCAAGTTGTTATGACTACGAGTTTAAGAGAGAATTCATGGCAAAAATGTTGTATGTTGATGAAAAAAATTAAAACAGACAAGAAAGTTATATATCATTTAAATATGGCAACATTGACATTTGATATTTTGGTATTTCAGTACGCATGAAAATCGATTGCATGAGTAATTACCTGGGTTAAGTATGAATATCTTGATAAAAGCAGTAATGTTAAAACGTGACACGCCGGATGGTTGGATCGCCTATACACACATCAGTTGCATTATAGGTCTCGGTCATGGAGAAAAAATCGAATGTTCACGCTCCTAAGTGATGAGGACGTATTCCGTTGTATTTACAGTGTCGTAGTGGTAGTGTTTGATGACCTTGAATCTTGAATTTCAACAGTGATTGAGAACGTGAGAACTAGAGAGATTCGTAATGCACCCCGCAGATGCTGATGATCATTTTAAATATAAAGTCGGTTAAGGTTAGGGTCATAGAGATATAAAAATAGAGTACGCGACTAAGCCAGTAAAAGGTGTAAGAGAGAACGCACGGTATATGATACCACTCGTGATTGGCTGTTCCGGGTATCCAAGTCAGCGAGGTGAGGGTCGAGTTTAGGGTACACTGGACTTAGTTTAATTCGTTGAGTGGGTAATATGGAATCCCCTAATGAGAGAGGTTATGCTATCAGAACTGGCCAATAGGAATTAAATGTTTGAATTTCTCGCTCAACGAATTAAACTATAAGGGTGGATTTACATGGAGTCTAAAAACTTTAAGATTCGCGTCTTAAGACACAGTCTTAAAACTTTCAGACAGCCCGCTTTATTTGAAACTACTTATATGGGAAGAACAAAAACTAACTACTGCCACACAAACAAGATACCGTATTCTGTGTAAAGCCAATAATAGATCGTTTGTACGACTATAGTTCTCATAAGTAAAAATATTAATTACTTATTAACGTATTTAAAGTATTTAAAAAAAAGAACCGATAAAAACTGCCCACCCACCCATAACCCACCAATAAGTGCACTGGGAAAAAGTTGGGTGGGAGTCCTTCCTAAATTAGTGCGAGCAGCGCCCCCAACAGGGGCCGTACTGGGTAACTTTTCTTTTTTCAATATTTTTATCTGGACAAACCAATTTATATCTTCAAAAAGTCTTATGGCGTCTTGAAGATAAGAATTTATTTGTCCAGATACACATGTCGAAGCTGAAAAAGTTAGACAGTACGGCCCCGGTTGGTGCGTCTGCTCTCCCGATTCGGGGGCTCAGACTCCCCGAATCAGGAGGATCAGACGCACCAAGCGCTGGGAGACAGCTGATCGCCTAGCGTCTGCTAGCGCTTGGTCCAGGAGAGCAGACGCACCAACTGTTCGTACTAATTTAGGAAAGACTCTCACCCAACTTTTTCTCAGTGTGGTTTCAAATAAAGCGGGATGTCTGAAAGTTTTAAGACGCTGTGTCTGACAAACATAAAACGCGAATCTGAAAGTTATAAGACTCCATGTAACCGTACCCTAAGTCCAGTGTACGTTTAGATCGTAAACATTACTGGTGTGCTACTGCGCATCTTCCGTCAAACCCAGCCAATCACTTACACTTTAAAAAATCAGTCATTAATTGTTAGTCGGTACATCAGTATATCGAGAGCTTCGAGCCAATACTACTTATATACAAAGAGTAACCAATGAAATAACGTCAAGTGTGAACAAACATGGCCGTGATTTGAAAAGTACCAAAACCAAAGATTTTGTTTTGGCTATACATAGTACAACTCATGTTATCTACATCATGAGTTTAGATAGTCTTATTTATGAATTATGATCCTACTTGGCCAGAATTCAATTGTCTACCTTGAAAATTCATATGAAAAAGAAACGATATCTTGGAAGTTATGGAATGGTACCGTATATATGCCTTACCAGTATCTTAATCTGCTCATAGGATAAGTAATTCAGTTACCTCAACTCGCTACCTAAACGATGAATATAAAAATTACAAAACATTTTACCAAAATATGTTCAAAAAAATCAAATAAGTAAATATTCTAGCAAAACAATTAGTAATTTATAATAATATTCATGGATGCGTAAAATAAATTAATTGTATAGATTACTCGACATGAATCATTCAATACAGCTATCATATTTATATTATTAAGCATCTAAAGTGTGAAAACTTATAAATTAATTAATGATGTACTTATCGTGATTTCGTAAAGTTAGCTTCCACAGTTACTACTTTTAAGAGGACGTGGGAGGTAAGAGGTTATGTTCTATGGGGATTCTGCCGTTTCCAACTTTTCTCCTTTATTAAGTAAGTACTTAACGAAATTGGATGAAATTTTGTAGATCGACTTAAAAATTAACCATTGAAGAGCGCTCAACTCTTGGATTTACAAATCACTATTGAATAGTGAAACGTCTTCGTGTATTATATGACGCAGACGCTTTACTATTTAATACTGTTTTGCAAATCCAAGAGTTGAGCGCTCT
>JAPYYV010000998.1:0-26745 GCA_030522625.1 Copidosoma aretas
GGGTGTTTCGAGGGGCGCGGGGTGGGGAAGTTTTCACTTCCCGGGATTGCCTTTGGTGTGGGACGGGGCCATAGTGCCCCCCCCCCCCCCCCCTCAGCTCGTCACGAAGGCGCGATATTCCACTCAAGTAGCTTCAGCGGCAGGGTGTCACTCCCATTCTCGAAGCAGACCAGTCAGCGCCAGAGCTTCTATGGACTCGAAAAAGCTCAGCTTCTCGGCAGCCTCGGTCACGTTCTTCTTTGGATTTTCGAACCCTTCGAAATGGATTTTTTTCACGAATGTGTTGCGCACTGTTTGTAGGGAATTTTTTTTTCACTGCTGCGTACAACATCGTACTCGGCAAAATTTTCATCGGCCCAAGAGTGCGACAGATTTTTAGAGAATAGAGAGTTGACTCGAAAGTATTTAAAATGAAATTCAATACACTCTGACACTGTTTGATTCATTCCCAATTTTTTTTTTTCAACGTCACGCATTGTTTTCGTGGAAAATTTTTTTGACTCAAGTGCTGTGTTCCCAGCAGCAGTGTACACGTATGTTTTCCGTGAAAAATTGTATGCCAAAGTATTCGAAAAAGTAACGCTGCCCGAGAAAATAGCCGCCCGTTAATTAGGGCTCGCGCCCCCCTCCGGACAACACACGCGCGCTGGTTAGCTCTGAAAATTCGCGCGAGCGACTTTTTCCCCCTGCTCTTCCGGCCCCTTTGAGGCGCTCATTATTATAATGGAAGATCCCGCCGCGACTCGCAGGGACGTAATTTTCGAAGGGGGCGTTTAAAGGCGCCCCCCGTCTCTTCGGTGATTAGAGGGCACCGCGGGCTCCGTACTTAGCTGATTCGCAGAGTCCCCGCGCGCGTTTCATCCATACCCGCGTTCTTTTTCTCGCACGACCGCGTTCGAATGCCTCGCTCGCGAGCGGTTTGGATCTCCCGAGGGCAGAAAGAACGCGGTCGGGATATAACTTTCTTTCACTCGTTCTCGGTCTAGAAGTTGGTTGGTCACGTCTGGCGCGAGGAATTTCCGCTGTTGTCGAAGGCACAGTAATTTCGCTCACGAGGACAAGCCATGGATCGAGGTAATGCGTATTGTTGAAGGAGGAAACAATGCGCCGGGTATGGTGGCGTGGATATTAAGGGCAGTCGGCGTTTACCCTAGAGGATTTTCCACTCTACTAACCAGCTATTTCGATCATTGGATGTAGGGACAATTTTTCCGGGATAAAAAAAAAACCTTTTTTTCATCCAACTAAATGTAATGATATGATGGTTCATTAGATCAAAGTTGAAATTTAGACAGAGTTGTTGTACATAAATTGATAGTCATGAATTGATCACTCAGCTCAGAAGTTCGCTAAAAGAGTTCTGGATGGACTTGGATTTATTGTATTAGGCGCGAAGAACCTATTTCTCTTCTTTCCTATCAGAACACATACAAATACACATACTAATAATAATATAAATAATAATAATAATAATAATGTAAATAATAATTAAAAAGTAGTTCTACGGCAAGAATTTCCGGTTGTATACTGAGTAACCATAATTAAGATATATTGTTATTTTCTACAAGAGTAAGAAAAGTGTGATCGTTTTTTTAGTAACTTTTATTCAGTCTGTGGAACAAAATTTTTATGAGCCACGTTTTTCATGGATCGTAATCAACCCTGTATGTACATAATGAAATTAGACTTTGTTGAGTAAATGTCTAATCCCTTTACTACTGAGCTTTCTAGAAAAAAATTCGTTTTTGCCGTGTATTCTTAAACTGACATGTTACCCGCAAGTATGTTCTACAGCAGTTGTATGAATCTCAGGAAAATATAACTTTCTTTACATTGTTCTCTGGAATTTACAGAAACTATTTGGATTGCAAACGTGATGATAACAGTGAAGAATACGTTTTTACTCGTACAGCAGTATGCAATTTTATCCTACAATAAAGCAGCAGATAAAAATTAGATTTTACAAGTATATTCTTGTCATTCCATACATTTTACTCTATAACATAAAACAAATGTTCTGTAAAGCAAAAATAGTACAAAAACCGTGAAGTATATTATAATATTGGTAAAATAATTTCATATGGATCGCTTGTTTTTGTAGTTACATAAACTTTGAACCCCAAACAAGGGTAGTCCTAATAGCACCCACTGTGTGAATTAACGTATTATGATTATGCTGTATTTTTCATACTTCATGTTATGTGGATATTATAATTTTCCTACATCATGAGTACTTGTAATAAAAAAAAGAATGTTTGAAAAGGAAAACATATCAAATGCAAAGAGAACGAAAAATTATGTTGAAATAGTAAATGAGCACAAAGAGATACTACAAAATGTAGAGTCAGATGTTACAAAGATTATTCTAAAGGAAACGGAAAGTAAATGATACAAAGGATCAGATTCAAGTATTTTCTGGATGAAACGTTAACAAAGAAAAAGAAGCAGTACAAAAGAAACATGGCTCGAAGGCATGGAAAAAGCTCGTATTGTTATTAAATGCAAAAGTAACACCGAAGAATGCTAAAACAGCACGATAAGCATAAATGAACTAACATTTATGGTACAAAAAATGCGCCAAATTGCAGACGCTGGCGGGACCAAAAAAAGACGCAAGCAAAAACGTGGAACACAAATTCACTCGACCGATAAATCCCCACGTTTAATCTTTTAATTTAAAAATAATTTCAGTTGCCCCCCCCCCCCCCCAGATCTCTCCGCACCACGCAAAATACCCCCGAGAGTCGCGCGTGTTCGTACGAGCGATTAGCGTCAAATTCGAGCATAAAGAACTGCAATGCCACAGTCGTACACGCTCATACGGTATAATTTGCGTGTACCAACCTATCCTCGTAAATGCAGCATTTGATTTTCTAGCGTAACGATGCGGAAGCGTCGCCTGGCCTGCTGGTACTAATGCGCGCCGGGAAGGGGGGGGGGGGGTGGCGGATGTGTTGTTGGCGAATTCCACGGGGAACGTTCGTGTGCAATCGCGTATGCGTACTATATGTAACACCGAGCCACTCTCTCGATGCTGGATACTGTGCGCCATTTGGGGGTGGTGAGAGATGGATGGAGGAAAGGGGGATGGTGAGGATCGAGCTCGGTTACGGCCTGCAAGTACTATTCACAGCTACTCGTTGTCTTTAAAGACATGCTTGATGTTTCAGTACAATGGAAATGAAAACATAAACGCAAATGGATGTTTACGAACTCTGAGAAGTATAATTAAAACGGGATTGTAGAGAGTAGTTACATTGAAAGAAAAATAGGAGGAATGGTGGGATGAAAGCGGGATTATTACTTTTAGTATTAGGTGTGAACCAAATTCCTGTAAATGGATGATGGTAAGTCTGTAGAAATGTTCTTCGAGTAATATTCTCAGTACGGTTAACGTATCAGATCATTTGGTTAGTTATCTTTGTGGCACTTCTTGTGATACCATTGTCAAAAAATGTACATACAATCCATGGTTAAATTAAGAATTCTTTATGAAATTGGTCATTTAACATTAAAAAGAAAGTTGCAATGTTATTAGTGTTATTCCATTACACCTCCATGGTGTGGACCATAATATAACTTCACTATCTAGAAGATATCTTATATTATCACAGTAGCAACTCTAGCAACATAAAATAAGTATGCCTCATCATTGTTAGTGGTAGTAAATATACGTTGGTATGCAGAAAAAAGAAATATTCAATTCAAGTTCATATCTAATGTTGGTTCATTATCCTTTTTAGTTCAAAGAATAAATTTTCTATCACTATAGGATACACTCGAAAATTCCAAAACCAACTAGTAATGACAGCGATATTCATGACCTTGTGTCTAAAAATATGTGTTGATGAGTTCATAGAGTTCACAGCGTTTTATCTACACGGAGAAATGTTTTCCTTTGAAAAGTTAGGTACGTCATGCTACCTGTAGGTGGCCGTATATCGTACCTTACTTTTTAAAGGAAAACATTTCTCCGTGTTTGCACCTACTTTGAAATTTAATCGAATCAACATTCTTATGTATGTTCTGTTGCTAATGTTTCAATGCCATATTTCGAAATTGTGAGGAATTTTATAGCAAATCGGTAACTGCATTTGGAAGATTCTTTATCAGGTAATGTGTAATACGTGTGCTTGAAAATCTCAGTTTTGACTATTGAGTGACGAAATTCACAGAAAAAAAAATTATATATTTTTGTTCAACAGAGCGATTATCCATTGGATCAAAAATATACATGAACTTATTAGTTTGAATAAAAATTTATTCAAATCATTAGGTTATAAGAGCTTGAAGTTTAAGAAACTAGATTTAAACAGAATAAAAACTTTTTCCGTGCATAAAGTGTTTTATTATTGTCTATTAAATACTAGCTTAAGCCATCGTCGCAAAGAGCTCTAGAGGTAAGCTGCAGTAATATCAAAAAAAGAATAACGGAGAACAAGACGAAATGAGACACGGACTAGAACTTAACGCTGCATTAGCCGGATGTAGATTACATTTAGCCAGTACATCTCAGACGAATCTCGGCTCGAGCTCAACAGCGGAGGGCAAAGCACGATATAGAGCGACATTGCGACGTTATAATGTTCCGTAATGGAATCAAGGGATTATCCAGCCCATCGTCTGCGTTTCTCACAGTGGCACCCGTAGTCCCGTACTCTGCACTTTCGATGTGTGTGTATGTGTCTGTGTCTGCACCTGCATATATACCCACATATATTATACACTCGAGCTTAGACCTCGCGTTAGCAGCTTAACCACAACGGATGAGCCTATTCGCGAGTCGGTCGGTGTCTAGTAGCTGTGCTTGCATTTATTCATTTTTTCTTAACGTTCATTGACTATTATTTAGACGAGAGCTGTTAATTTTCGAGTTACAAATATGATTATCGAAAGTTTGTTTGCTAATGTGCCAAAAAATGTGTATGCCTCCTAAAATGGCTCACAATTACGTAGTTAAAATAGTTGTGCCTTGTTTTTCACGGTTCCATACTGCCTAAGCTAGAACATTCTGGCAATCAATAGCACTGTTGATGGCACAGACCTGCCATAGGCGCATGAGCTTACCGTAAATAGAGTACTGACGTTATATGATCTTCCTTTTCATGTTTATTTTTAGTCCACAGTTGTAAGTAACCTTTAATCCTACGATTGCCAGCATCAATTTCAGACGCTGCCCTTAAGCCGCTCTCTGCATGTATTAGGTCTTACAAGAACGTCGGTACTGTTAGCTTAATAGCTCGTTATCCCAAGCCTCTCCCCATCTTTGATGTTGACCTGGACGTACTTGAGAATCAAGGATGGTTTAGCATTAAGGCTCTTGTATAGTCAGAAGAGGGAGATGAGGGACAAGTTCTTCAAAGGATTGAAGATCCTTTCCGCCAGGAACTGAGTCGCCTGACGGCTTTCAAGGTCCTGCGATTGCTCAAGGGCCAGCTGTAGATACATAGATATACAAGCTCTGAAATAGGTGGAAGCTCTTGGCTGCTGTTTGGTGATTAAGAGGCGCTAAACGCCGCTGCTCTAACCCTTGCATCAAGTGGGCTAGTTTCGTCCCGGTAAATGGCTAATTCTGGGTGTGCAGGATCATGGATGTATTAGCTAGTCCTTTCGTACCTTTTGATGATGAAATGAAATTCACTGTAGTTTTCATGAATAAAAAAAAAACTCTATCACGGTAAAAAAGTTGGACCACTTCTTTTTTCTCAACTAGTCACGAAAAGATTAATAATTGTTATTAGTTTTTATTCAAGATTCTCCGACCCCATTCATCAAAATTATTTTTGATTAACATAGCTGAGGCAAAAAGAATGTAGCGAAGACATTGGAAATAGTTCAAAGTAAAATGTAATTGGGATTGATAAAAGTGTTCGAAGATCATTGATTACTTTATTAATGTCAAATTTAAAATATTAATGTATATTATACACGTATAACATTGTCTATTAATAACGATACAAGTCGATCTCCCACAGAGCGCTCAGCAACCACTACTTCAGTGACTTCCAAAACAAAAAAAACCCTTGCCAAACCCTTCTTCTGTCCACGCACTGTGCAACGTACAGCTGCTGGTATGGTTTTCCAAGAAGAAAGTAATATTCACAACACGTCGGCAAAATGTTCAATACTATTAAGCTCGCGCCGCAAGTAAAACGCCAATCGTGAAACCTACCGTTGTACGTGCAAATTCCCTTCTCCTGTCTAGCAAGCATGAAGCTTCGAATATGAGATGTACTCCAAGATATTTGCTGAAGAAACACGCGCTGACTTGGTATTCCTGCATGGAATGGCATACAGTGGTGGCTGGTATCCCAAGGATATATATCTCTATCTCTACCTCTTTCTGTTTCCACAAAACGGTGTGGATGTGTGGTGTACGTAGTAAGCCTTAAAGCTCGGATATTCTCTCTGCGTTTCACCAGCCAATTGAGTCACTTGTCTTAGATTTTATTTCTCATAAAATACGTCGTACTTTCGTTCGAAAAGTTAAATCCCCTCTTGATTCATTTCCAACTCTGTAAATCAGATGATCTTTAAATGGATATTTTTGAGGGGTTTGTCACTTAGTCACTCTTGCGTAAGAATTAAAATGATTTCAGATGTTAATTATTTTTATGATTTCATAATGGTTTTATAATCATTTCATTGGCTATCTTATACAAATTATTCAGCTAGAATGTATATTTTTTTAATTTGATAATGATTTACGTTAATTAGCATAATTTCTATGGTAATTTACCATCGATTTGAATAGTGAGACCACTGTCTGAGGTTGTTAGATATCAATTTATGTACACTCGTAAAAGATTTCAATGATTCCAATTGAACCCAGTTGCTTTCATCAAGGAGATCCAAATGATTTTACGGACCGAATAGCCCCTCGTATAACCTAGCAGATTGAAAAGAATTTCGCATTCAATATTGATTCTAATCACAAAGCCACCAACGGAGCCTTCAATATCCTCAACTCTGAGTATAACAACAACTATCAAGAATTGAACGCTCAAACGGCGTTCCATGCCAAATTTTAAAATCTGCTCGGTGTATAAGCTCCGTTCGCAATAAATTCCATATCAGCGGCCAATAGGGAAGTTTGGTTTTTCGAATAAAACCAAAAACGAGAGAGGAGGAGAGCGCGCATTTCGAAGAGATAACAGGGTCGCCGTAGCCCACAGTAGCGCAGCAGAGGACAAAGGGCTCGGCCGAGATCCCTCCCTCCTTCCCAGCTCCGCACTCGGGGTATATACCATCTATAGCGCACGTGCTCGCGCAGGCCTTCTTCCCGAGCCTCTGACCGTGTTATTTACCGTCCGATCGCTCGCTGCGATTCCTCCCTTTCCGTTCCTGCCCCACTATACGTACAGACGTGCGCGTTGGGGGTGAGAAAGAGACCAAGAGAACGAGAGGCAGGGTGAGGGGGAGGGGGGAGCGCGATAGAATGAAACTGTCCTTCGCAGAAAGCCGGAGGAGGACACAAATCGTGGGTGTCTCCAGCGCGGTAATCCTAGAGCCGTGATCCAGCGCGAATTTCATCCTATACGTACGACCGGGGAGCAGGGGGTAGCGTACGAGTGATAACACCTCTCCCATTCCCTCTCTCTCACTCTATGGTCCTATATATCCACGCACCTCCATTTATCCGCAGGAGGGCTGCCTGCTCCGTGCTGCAAAAGCGAGAGATTTGACGCTACAATTAATGCGACGACGTAACGACTAACCGCTCGCTATCCGAGTACCAGGGATCGGCCGGCTAACAGTGGTAATTGCTTTTGGTTTTTTCTGTAAGCTTGTACCTCTTCCAGTAAACCTTGCTTGCTAGTCGCTGTAGGATGTTTATATGAGAGCCTAATCTCGTAGGATCTGGAGAAGCGAGAGGATCACACCGCAAATACTCAGACTTGACGGATGGACATGTTGCAAAATGTTGGTGGTCGGCGCAAATTACCTTGTTCAACTGTTGAAAAAGTTAGTTGAGATAATTGAATGTCATGGTGTCACGTTGTTTTTAGTAGTATGTTGTTAAAAGTGACCTCTAGTAGTGGGTGAGGAGCATGGCAAAGGTCGAGGTACAAGGTAGACAGCCTATGGTAGACTAGATGGTTGGTCGTCTCCGCGAAGATGCTCGACGTAGTCCAACTGACTTCATCTTCGAAGCCAGGTAAAGGATTGTGATAACGTTTAGCCATCTAAATCCTGAATTCTAACGGAAATATTCGTGATCTTGCAAGCTGTTGATGGAGATATAGACTGATGCCTACCTGACAACACTTGGAGTATTGTGGATCCATCACTGACTATCGAAAGTACCAGATATAGAGGTTAGATTGTCATGACAAAGAATTATATTAGGCACCAAAAGTATTAGTTTGGTAAAAAAAAGCGTATTAAATACAACGAATGATTCGAACAATTTAACCACTTCCACCAGCTTGATCGAGTGGCATTAGGATTTTTTTTTGATTGTGCGAAGGAATAAATATTCTGAAAGAAACATCTGTGCAATGTAGAGGAAGCTACCATGGAATATTGAGAGATTAAATCAATTTTAGGTAGGAAATAATGAGAGAAGGACATCCTTGTCCGGTATCAGACTTTTCTGAAAAGAGAACTTCACCCATAATATATGCCCTCCGCTTAGTCAAGCAGATAGTTTTTAGACTGACAGCGATTCCACCGAAGAGGCTAACCTACTAACAAGTGCTGCGACTACCCACCCTTCCTTCCCTAGGAGTGATTGCCTCCCTGATCTAGAGGAGAAACTATGGTTCGCCCTAATAAAATGAAGAGGTTGTATTCTCGACGTCCATGGGTATACTGTTTTGCCAGAAAAGGTTCAAGAATAGTATCGCTGACCAATGTTTGTCGGAAAACTAACTCTCATAGCCCTTTAATTATGTCGAGTTAAGAAGGTAGCATGCTAACCTATAACCTAAGCGAAAGAGAGAATGCGGTAGAAAATAATGGGATTTGGAAGATTTGAGGCAAAATGAAAAACAAGAGTAATAGTATGCCGGCACTACTAAGAGACTTCAACTGGACTTCAAAATATGGCATGGTGTAAATAAATTTTTAAAGTAAAAGCCTTCTCGATCGTGTGGTACATGTCCGTTCCTTGTCTTGTTATAGGTTTTGTAGAGTGTGTCTTGCTTATTTTTTTTAATGCGATGTGGTTGTAAATCAGATAATTATTGTGTACTTCCCATTCCTGGGGTCTAATTGAGTGTATCAATTAATATACGCGATCCAATTCTATTTGGTTAAAGATATTGGACAACTTATTCTGAAATCTTACAGTCAAATTATGCATTCTGTTGTGCATTACCTTATAATCACTAAATTTGTAAACGGTACATGTTTTTGCATCAAACAAGCGGAAAGTAACTCCTAAAGCATAAGTTATTTAATTTGATGCAATAAACAGGCAAAAAATGTATATTGGCTAATTAAAGCACATATTAGTAGCACATCATATCACCTAGGCTATTCTTGGCACAGCAGTCATTTTATTCTATGCTCTACTGTATAAGTAGAAAGTAGCTTGACTTCGTATGCGGTTCGTATTTTCTTTAGCAACACGAATCGCAAGTATGGTCACAAAAGCCTTCATCTTTTTCTTCTTGTGCATCAGCTTTGCTATCACTCAATCAATAGTTTCAGCTGATAAGGTAAAATTTTTGTTCTATGTCATAAATGCCAGATCAAAAGTATATATTCTGAAAAAGTACATACTTATTCTTTAAAGAATATACTCATGATATCTTTCTTATTTTAACCGTAAAGCTAAAGTTTCAAATATCATGTTTTTACGTTTGACAGGATGAGATACAATTACAAGCATTAATAGACTCTTATCATAGAATCGAAGAGAGATTCAACATATTTAGTGATTACAAGATGGCTAATTTAAGTTCTAAATACGAGCAACTACGACGATATGTGCCTAACCATCTGTCTGATTCCACTATTCTTCAGATATTATCTCAATACAAGATTTTACAAAATGCAGTAGATGAAGTTCATAACGACTTTGGTCAAATTTTTCAACGACACATTACCTTAACAACTTCAAGACCTGTGGATAGAGTCAGTATAAAAGCCACAATTTATGATTTTAAAACGACAATTAATGCACGCATTGAGATAGTTTGGAAAATGTTTAATGGTTTATTCAGTCAAATTGAGACGTACAGTAAAAAATTAGCTCGACTACAAACGATATAAATGCATTATGAAAGGTTCATGGTTTTACAAATTTGATTACAGCGTTGATGTTAATAATTTCAAGAAATTCTACACATTCGGTTATCAAGCATTTCTGACAATTTTTAAGTATGATTGCTCTAAAAAAATTGTTTATCACATCATAAAATAAAATCTGTTACTTTCATTTTTAACTTTATTTATTGGGAAAGCTTAAATCACAACATATATTATTTGTAGCAACAGAAAATCAGATTATCAGTCCATAAATATATAGAATCAATAAACTACATAGCAACGCACTCATTTCAAAGAACAATGTAGACGCGTTCTCCTGGTTAAACATTTATACGGATACTGAATCGAATAAACGCGTAACATGGTATATCATCTGTAACATTCTTCTCCCTCAACTAAAGTAAAGAAATACAGTAATATTCCGAATTCAATAAATATTATTTGACTCTCAGACTTTATTTTTTTTTTAATGTGTCGTACTTTAGAAGGAAAGCCAGTACACGTCCATATTTGACATTATTCAGACAGTTTGACTACCGACCTGAGCATATCTCTTAGGGATCTCGGGTATCGATACGATACTCGAGGTATCGATATTTTGATACGGGTATCGCCGATACGATACCAACGATACCGCAGATGTCCGATATTATCGGTATCGATATTATTTGATACGATACTTTGGGTATCGTCGCAAACTCGCGTCGTCCATCCTACTCTACTGACCCTTATACTGTATAAAAACAGCTTCCCTCTGTGCTGTGGCATGTGCTTGCGCAGCGGAGCACAAATGCTAAAAGAGAATAAACTTTTCTAAAATAATGCAAACGCGTTCTCGTGGCCAAACGCCCATGCCGATGCTGCATCGAACACGACGAAGCCTGCTGTTTTATACTAGAGGTGCCCGATACGTATCGATATTTTGTGATATCGATATTTTATATCGATACCATGCACAGTCGATATTCACATGTGTCGATACTTTTAATGCAATATCAAAAAAATATCGATATTAATATATGCATGCCTTTTTTATGCTACAGAAACAAAATATATTTTTGTTGATTTCGCTTCATAATGATCTGCTGAAAAAAAAGGAAGAACCGACAAGGCCAGGCTTGCTCGTAAAATTAAGGAAATTATTATTTAGGTAAATCCAAGCTACTCCTTATCACAATCAGTGATACCCCAAGAGAAGAAAATACTATAAAATTTAGGACTCAAACAGCTAATTCGCCTCTGTCAAAATTACCTTTACGGTGCTCAACCGTAATAGCTACATCTGTACTGTCTTAACGTCAATTCTCTGAAGCAAAACAAATACTTACTAAAAAAAGATCACAATTGACGCCTCGTCATTTTCAAGAATTACTATTTTTAAACACTCTATGAAAAAAAAATTGGGCAATTAAATATTGTGTAAGCTTAAGTGTGATTAAAATGCGATTGTATCCTGACAAAACTAAAATTAGTTAAAACATTTATTTTATAAGCTCTTATTATTTATGTTATTAGCACTTTATTATTTATAAATGAATGAACTGCTTTTTTACGTTATTTATTGATGTAATTATTTTTCATTGGCTTGGTAATTGGGGATTTATTCATAGATGACATTTCGTTTAAAAATACAGACTTGAAATTATCGCTCGATCGGCCGACCACCCGGAGCAAACTGTCCGTACAATCGCTTAGAGACTCGGCTTCTGTGCGACGGTATATACGTATACACACACGTTAGCTTGTCCAAATGCATATGTCTCGGCTCAGGGGAGGACGCGAGACGAAACTTCGTCCCGCCCAGCCTGAAATGTCAACCTATTTTCTCGCTCTCGAGTTGAGACAGGAGGTAGGAAGGAAACCCGGGGTAAACTCGCGACGCTCCCGAGTTTTGTGGCGGGCAAATAAACGGATCGCAGTGGCTGCGCTCCGCGTTTTGTAAGATGCAGCGCCAGCTCGGTTCATCCGAGCGTGGAGGGAGCAAACAGCGTTCCACGTGAAATTTTCAAGGGTTTGTCGTGGATAAATACCTTACGCACGAGCCGAGGGAATATTGTTCGCGGCACTGGCTGCTGCGTATTCGTCGGCGTTTTGGTGATTGACTTCGAAGATTGGGAGAAACATGAGTATTGTTCGCGGCTTACTGTACGTCGTGTCATGCTTGTAATTATTTTTAATCGAGGTATAGTCGAATCAACTGAAGGAGACGTATGATTGAGTGCCTCTTTTGTTCTTAAAGCGCTGCATTTCCTCGGTGAGCTATTAATAAAGCAAATATAAAGAAGATAAAAAAGTATGTAATAGACGAAAAAATATAGTGATGTACGAAATTTTTTTCTTTCTGACAAAACACTGCGTTTGCTTACAGCAGGTATATACATAGGAAACTTTAGTTGCTATCGAACTATATATCTGCTATAACCATCGTAGTGTTTTGTCAGAACGAAAAAAATTTCGTCTATCACTATTTTTTTCGTCCGAAGGTAAAATACGCGTTGAAAAAAATGTTTTGTGAAAATGAAAACTGAAAAAAACTATAAACGTGTGGGCAATTATTCATTAGAGTGCAAGGATGATCAGTGAAAGGTGTATTTTTTATTCCAGCGTCTTTGGCGTCCGTTTCTGTTGGTGGATGGTCCCATAGCCTTTCCGTATGCTACGGAGGCCACAGATGCACGATTTCCGAAGCAAACCTATCAATGATTTTCGACACCTTCTGCTCACCACTGTCCTTAGAGTTTATATCACGTGAGTAAAATAAGTTTGTGTGTAAATTTTTATTGTAGAATTTAGTCATAACCCCTAAATTTTGTTCAACCATACAATAAGCTCATAAAAATGTTCATTAAGATTTCACATGTATTTGCATATGTACCTAATACAGTGCTAAAAATAGTATCAGTGCATGAGAGTAAAGGTAACTTTCTTTACAGATTATGATATTCGGTGACTTGGTCACATTTCCATTCGGTGCCGCTACTCGCGTGGGTCACGTATACCCACCTACGAGCGCTTCTTCACTGCTGTCCAAAGCTATCAGCTACTTTTTCATCACAGATTCCGCACTCAGATTAGATAAGTAACTTTTTCACAGCACGTTTTGATTTTTTATATTTTTAAGATGATTTATCTTTGTGGGTTCCTTCTGCTTTTTTCTAGGGTTTGGCGAACCATCAGCAGTGGCTTGAGATTTACAATGCGCAGTGTGCTTGTTTTGAGCAAGATGCGAGGAAAGTCCACAACAAGGTCACCACATTTTTGGCGATGCCTGGCGTTCGAGTTAAAGATTATTAAAACATGTTACTATATACTTGGATTGAACGTGCAGCCTTTTGTTCAAGCAATCTTGTTCATAAATCCGAAAACAATTTTATGATTGACAAGTCAAATGCATTGATGTAATGAGAAAAATAAACATTACAAGTTTAATCAAGTTTCTTGTCCTCTTTGGCGTTATGCTACAAATTGTTTTATCCTGCATGCGTAATATTAGCAATATATTGCCAATTTGGAATTCTACTGAATTTTATCACGAATATCACGATGGCCAATATTGGAGCTCTGGCATGCAGATAGCTAAGTTCTTAAGTTGTTAGTGAAGTTTAATTTTTTTTAGCACGACGAATCGCTAATATCGCTTATATGCACAAATAGTTAATATTTTTCTTCTTGTGCATCAGCCTTGTTTGCACTAAATCACAAGATTCTCAAAAAGTTTTTACCTACCTAACTAATCTATCTGGATATTTTTGTGCATTTACTACTATAGAAGTCTTCAGAAAGCGGCCCATATTTTGATTTTCATGTTGATATAGAACACTACTTCGAATAAAATTTCATACTTATAAATATCTTCTCATGTTGTGGTGATACCAAATAGATTTTCTAGGATGATGGTTTGGTTAACAAAAAATTAACAATCAAAATCCAAAGCTTATTCAAAACTTCTATAAAAATAATGTAATAGTATAATTATTCAGTCATTCCAATTTGACTTTTCGATTCTTCCTTTCATACATATACAAAGCCTAGAAAATTTCTACGGTACAGTTAAGAAATGGCTACGGCACGCTAAATTGATTTTTTTTAAACGATAAGTAAGTTTATGAAAAATATGATTTAAAAATGATCATTTGATAATAAAATAAGATTATTCTACAAGAAAAATGAATTTATTAATTGAAAGATAGAATATTTGAACTGTCTTCCTCGTCAGATGCTCTACATACTACGAGAAGACAGGAATGTATTATCTGTATATCTGAAGTAATACATTTATTTTTGTTTCAGTGTTAGTGAAAAAAATTGTACGAATAAAATTTAAAAAAAAATACTGAAAAATAAATGGATAGCTCCACCAAAATCATTTTACAATATAGAAAGATATGTCGTGCAAAATATAGAATGGATATGGAAAGATAATAAGCAGTAATAAGAGCTAAATGCTCAATTTTCAAGCTTATCCTAAGATAATATGACATCGAAATTCTCAAAAAATGTTTTGACTTCCTATCATAGTAAGCCCGCGTATTTATTCTACACTAAATAGAATCAGTATGTTTCGCTACTAGTGAGCATATTCTCTAAGGCGATCACCAAGAGTGATTGCCAAGAAACGTATGACACGGTATCCACCATACCTGGAATACTTGGAAATGTCGGAGTATAAGTTATACTCATCAAAATTTGGAAATATTAAGAAATTTTCATGCATTCCGGGAATTTTATTATAGTTATTCCATTTAAAAAAAAATATTTTTCAGTGAACCTTTTCCAATTGTTTGCTAGCGAAATAGAATCGTTTTCAGTGGAATTATAATAGGATTAATCAAATGCTCTATTTTAATATGACAATTAGTACTGTTCTAAGATAATATTTAAGAAAGTCAAGTCAAACCAAAATGTACGTGTAAACCTAAAAATGTTTCCGAAATAGACTAACTAAACGACATTATGTTATCTGCTGAGAAAATTAATGTTCCATTTGCGACAAGAAATGCATTAAAATCGTTGAAAAATATTTGACATCTATATACTTAGGTTTTGAAGATGGGAGAAATCAAATTGGTACTTAGATAAATATTTTTCTTACCATGGGCCCAAAGTGCAGCAGAGCCTTTTCGCCCTCAGGCTGCACTTTGGGCCCTTGAAACCACTTTGCGCCCACGGGCAGAAAAAATTTTTCGGCCATCCGGACCCAAAATTTTTTCTGCCCTAGGGCGCAAAGTATTTTCTCGAGCCCAAGGTGTGCCCACGAGCGCAAAATTGCACTTTGCGCCCTCGGCAAGAAAAATAATATACGAGACTCGGGCACGAAAGTAAAACAAGCGCGCCCTTCGGGCGCTCATGTTTGTACTTTGTGCCCTAGTGGCGTAATGTACTATTACAGATAAACATGTGCAAAACGGTTTCCAAGTCATTGAGACGCGTATTAGTTACCGGCTATTACATTTCTATTAATTAATCTAACAAAATATTGCATTTGGATGCAAGTAAAGGGATTCGCCATTAATTAATGGGTATGGCAGAGCAAAGATTAAAATTAAGCCCAATTTATTTGAGGAAATAGCGAAACACTAGCTATACAATTTTCTAATACATGATGACACAATTTTTCAACTGTAGAAGGAATGAGCTACATAGACATCAAATCTTCAGTCGAACATTTGATTACCAAGTCAAGGTGTATTGAGGGCAAGCTAAATAGTTTTTTTAATAACATACCTATTTAAAAATATTTATTTTTGAATTTACTTTCAATTCAATACGCATCATTAGATGAGCGTTTTAGGCCGTACTTTTTTTATTTCAACACAAATACTTTGCTCAAAATCTACAAAATCTCGTAATTTTTGAGATTCAAGAGCCAATCATGTTTTTCAAACTCGGATTGTAATTCAAATATGGACCATTCTTAAAAAAAATGATATTCTTACCTCAAAAACTATAAAAAAAGAGAATGCCTGATGGAATTTTTTCAAAATTTACTCTTAGCAGTAACTGTTTGACCTGCTCGAGCTACGGATGATGCTTCTTTATCATGTACACGTATTTTACGCTGACAAACTATTTGTCTGATTTTGACTAGCATCTTCAACTACGTATTGTAACTTTTGGTGCAAATCAATTAAGAGTTCTATGCCCTTTCTTCAACTTATTTTGGTTTAAAGAGTACTTTTTTTCAAAGTTGCAATGTACACATCAATTGTCAGCTTTTCATAATCTTATGTTCTTTGATTTAAAGATATTACTCGATACTTTGATCAGTAAACTATTTGGTCATGGATATCTATTTCATGAAAAAATCTATACTTTATTCTTACAGTCGAATTATTCATTTTGTTGCGTATCACCTTATAATCACTAAATTTGCAAAAAGTATTTGTTATCGCATTAAATTAGTGGCAATTTACTCCTAAAGCATCATAAAAATTGTAAAATTTATGTTTTTGAGCTACTCGTATCATCGAAGCTATATTCTTGGCGCAGCCGTCATGTTAACTGAAACTGTACTATATAACGAGCAAGTAGATTGACTGTGAATGCAGTTCGATTTCTTTAGTAACACGAATCGCAAGTATGGACACAAAAGCGTTCAGCTTTTTCCTCTTGTGCGTCAGCTTTGCTATCGCTGAACCACAAGTTTTACAAAGAAATTTAACGGATAAGGTAAAACTATTGTCATATATTATAAATGCCAGATCAAAAAATATACTAATGATCCCTTTCTTATTTTAACCCTAAGGTCTAAGATTTGAGTGACATGTTTTTACGTTTTACAGGATGAAATACAATTACAAGCATTAATAGACTCTTATCATAGAATCGAAGAGAGATTCAACATATTTAGAGAATACAAGATGGCTAATTTAAGTTCTAAATACGTTCAACTACTACAGTATGTGCCTAATCCTGAGTCTGATCCTACTATTGCTCACGTACAATCTCAATACAAGATTGTACAAAATGCAGTAAATGACGTTTATAACGACTTTAATAACATTTTTCAGCAACACGATAGTTTAACATATTTAAAACCTGAGGAAAAAGTCAGTGTAAAAGCCAAAATTAAAGATTTTGAATCGACAATTAATGCACGCATTGAGATAGTTTGGAAAATGTTTAATGGTTTATTTAGTCAAATTGAGGCTAACAGTAAATAATTAGCTCCATTGAAAAAAATGTAAATGCATTATAAAAGGTTCATGGTTTTGTAAATTTAAATACAGCGTTATTGTTAATAATTTTAAGAAACTATGAATATTTTATTATGAACCATCTCTGACAATATTTGAGCATGATGCTCTACAAAAAGTACTGTATCTTTTATGTATCATCCTATGTTATATATTTGTACTTGGTTCAAAGTGATAATCATGTCACCCATGTTCCCCACACTTCCTGAACTTGCTCTTTAAAAATACATAGCTAGTTTTCCCGTAATTTTTAACCCACTAAAACTAATTTTTGCCTCCCTTAATCGTTTCTGCTCTTGAACAGCTACTTTCCACAGCTCTTAACAATTAATGTGTATAATTATTGTAGAGCAAATAAATGACTTATTTTAAGAACGATGACCAACTACTATGATTTGGGTTTTAATTAAGACCTCTCCACTTTCTAGACATCATCTCTGCGGCCTTGGCTGATCTTTAATTGTTTTTCATAGACGTGTGCATCGTGCAGAATTCTTTTTTTATCAACATGGGACCGATATCCTTATTGTTCATTTTAACTTAAAATACCAGATTGTAAAAAAAGCGGAAAAAGAAATTTTGAACGAATTTCTAGGGATTTTTTAACCTTACAATGATGTGAAACATTTAAACTCCGTTTAAAAAATCAATACCGTAACAAAAATTAAATAATCAAAATTGACGATATCTGAGCGCATGGATGAAGTTTTGGAACGCGTAGAAGATTACGTAGCGACAAAAATTTGAAAAGTCCAGTTATCAACTTGACTCTACGGGGTATAAATGCATTACGGGGCTTCTACAACTTCGTTGATTTCAAATTCAATTTACATGATAAATTCTGAGTAATCCGATTAGCAATGTTTTTATCACCCCTCTTCTAAAAATAAATATGTAAGACAAATGGTTGGTTAGCTATTTTTTTTACATGAAATAAATTTTATCATTATCCGAATACGTTTGAGTTGTATTTTTATGTCAATATACATTGTACTACTACTGAACTTTGCAGTTCTCGTTATATTGTTTTAGTATAGATACAACGTTGTCATGTTTTTTTTTTAATATAAGTCATCTTAAACTGGTAACATCTTTATTACCAGTTGGGGTAAGATTTAGTAAGGGTTAGATTTATAATTACCATACAATTTTAAATAGGTGTGCACCCGTAAAACATATACATGCCGTACAAAAGTAAGAATGTAAATGGAAAAATGATAAGTAGGCACGCAGTGTTCGAAATTTTGAAATTCATCCATACAAAATATGACATATTGATACTTATCGAATGTTTTTACCATCATAAGTAACCACCTGTATTCATTCTACTCCAAATAAAATTAGTATATTTCATCACTGGTGAGTATCTTCTCCAGGGCTATTCCTGGGCCTGAGAGTGATTGCCAAGCAACGCCTAACGGGGTGTCCACCATATCTGAAAAACCTTGAAAACCTGGAAATGTCATTGTATAAATTCTACCGCGGAAAAATCTAGAAATATCAAGGGATTTTCATTCACACTCCAACCAGGCTTCGGACTGGCAGTCGTTTGAATATTGGCGTATTCAAAAAAATATTGACGACTGTTTATCAGAATAAGAGTAAATTTTTTGTCGAAATCACATTTAGACTGGTAAACTTGCTTTGAGCGCATCCACAAACTCAATAATGTTTTGAATGAACTAATAAAATACAATGCATGTAGATGCAAATAAAGGGACTGACGATTAATTAATGGGTATGGTAGAAAGAGGATATAAATCAAGCCCAAATTGTTTGAGAAAATTGCGATACACGTGCTATATAATTTTCTAGTACATAATCACACAAGTTTTCAACTCTTCAAACATTGAGCTAAATAGACATCAAATCTGCAGTCAAACATTCGTACACCATGTCAAGGTGTAAAGAGGACAAACTAAACAGTTTTTTTAATAACATACCTATTTCAAAATATTTATTTTTGAATTTACTATTAATCCAATGTGCATACTATTTGATGTTCTTTTCTAGGGAGAACTTTTTTTATTTTAATATAAATACTTTGTTTAAAACCCACCAAAAAATTTCCGGTATTGAAGTACAAATAAGGTTTATTAAACTCTAATTATAATTTTAAGATCGACCATTCTTTTAAAAAAGTATACCCTCACCTCTAAGACTATAAAAAAAATGATTGAGTTTTAGCAGACACTGTTTCAAGTAACCAAGCAACAGATAATGATTCTTTATCATATACACTTATTGTATACGCTGACATACTATTTGTTTGGATTTATATTACCATGTTTAACTAAGAATAGCACCTTTTAGTGCCAGTCAATTAAAAAAAATTGTATGGGCTTTTATTAACTTACTTTTGTTGGAGAAGTATTTATTTTTAACCTTGCTATGTACATATGAAAATTCAGCTTCTCATAATGGCTGTGTTAATAGGATCAACCATATTAGTTGATACTTTAATCAGTAAACTATTTGCTCATGGATATTAGGAAATCTATACTGAATTCTTATAGTCAAATTATTCATTTTGTTGTGTATCACCTTATAATCACTAAACTTGCAAAAAGTATGAGTTTTTGCATTAAATTAGCGACAAAATACTCCCGAAGCATACATTTAATAATATGCAGAAAATAGGTGAACAAATTCGATTACTTAATTTTTGAGTTGTCATAAAAATTGTAAAATTTATGTTTTTGGGCTACTCGTAGCAGATCATATCATCGAAGCTATTCTTGGCGCAGCCGTCATGTTAACTGAAACTGTACCATATAAGTAGCAAGTAGATTAACTGTAAATGCAGTTTGATTTCTTTAGCAACACGAATCGCAAGTACGGACACAAAAGCGTTCAGCTTTTTCCTCTTGTGCGTCAGCTTTGCTATCGCTGAATCAATAGTTTCAAAAAAGCTTTTAACTGATGAGGTAAAATTATTGTTCTATGTTATAAATTCCAGATCGAAGAACATACTAATAATACCTTTCTTTTTTGAACCCTAAAGTTTAAGATTTAAGTGTCATGTTTTTAGGTTTTACAGGATGAAATAGAATTACAAGCATTAATAGACTTTTATAATAGAATCGAAGAAAGATTCAACATATTTAGAGACTACATGATGGCTAATTTAAGTTCTAAATACGATCAACTACTACAATATGTGCCTAACCCTGAATCTGATCTTACTATTAGTCACTTACAATCTCATTACAAGATTTTACAAATTGCAGTAAATAACGTTTATTACGACTTTGATAACTTATTTCAGCAACACAGTAGATTAACACATTCAAAGCCTGAGAAAAGAGTCAGTATAAGAGCCAAAATTAAAGATTTTAAATCGACAATGAATGCACGAATTGACATGGTTTCGAAAATGTTTAATGGTTTATTCAGTCGAATTGAGGCTAACAGTAAATAATAAGCTCTACTGAAAAAAATATAAATGCATTGTGAAAGGTTCATAATTTTGTAAATTTTAATACAGCGTTGATGTTAATAATTTGAAGATACTCTAAATATTTTATTATTAAGCATCTCTGACAATATTTAAGCACGATGCTGTATGATAAGTAATGTATCTTTTATGTATCATTCTATGTTATCCGCTGGTACTTGGTTCAAAGTGAAAAACTATTTGTTTGGATTTAGATTAGCATCTTGAACTAAGAATAGTACCTTTTGGTGCCATTTAATAAAAAAAAATTGTATCGACTTTTCTTAACTTACTTTTGTTTGAGAAGTATTTATTTTTAAACTTGCAATGTACAAATCAATTTTCAGCTTTGCATAATGACTATGTCAATAGATTTAACCATATTACTCGATACTTTCATCAGTAAACTATTTGGTCATGGATATCTATTTGATTAGGAAATCTATACATTATTCTTACAGTCAAATTATTCATTTTGTTGTGTATCACCTTATAATCACTCAATTTACAAAAAGTATGAGTTTTTGCATTGAATGAGTGACAATTTCTCCTTAAGCATACATTTAATAAAATGCAGAAAATAGGCAAAAAAATTCTATTACTTAATTTTTGAGTAGTCATAAAAATTGTAAAATTTGTCTTTTTGAGCTACTCGTAGCACATCATATCATCGAAGCTATTCTTGGCACAGCCGTCACGTTAACTGAAACTGTACCATATAAGTGTACTATATAACCGTACTATTTAAACAAGTAGATTGACTGTGAATGCAGTTCGATTTCTTTAGCAGCACGAATCTCAAGTATGGACACAAAAGCGTTCAGCTTTTTCCTCTTGTGCGTCAGCTTTGCTATCGCTGAATCAATAGTTTCAAAAAAGCTTTCAACTGATGAGGTAAAATTATTTTTCTATGTTATAAATGCCAGATCACAGAACATACTAATAATACCTTTCTTATTTTAACACTAAAGTGTAAGATTTAAGTGTCATGTTTTTACGTTTTACAGGATGAAATACAAGCATTAATAGACTCTTATCATACTATCGAAGAAAGATTCAACATCTTTAGAGATTACAAGATGGCTAATTTAAGTTCTAAATACGATCAACTACTATAATATGTGCCTAACCCTGAGTCTGATCTTACTATCAGTCACTTACAATCTCATTACAAGATTTTACAAATTGCAGTAAATGACGTTTATAACGACTTCGATAACTTATTTCCGCAACACAGTAGATTAACACATTCAAAACCTGAGAAAAGAGTAAGTATAAAAACCACAATGAAAGATTATAAATCGTCAATCAGTGATCGCATTGACATAGTTTGGGAAAAGTTTGATTGTTTATCCAGTCAAATTGAGGCTTACAGTAAACAATTAGCTCGACTGCAAACGGTATGAATGCACTGTGAAAGCTTCACAGTTTTGTAATTTTGAATACAACATTAATGTTACAGATTTTAAGAAAATCTAAATATCCGAGCATTTTTGACAATTTTTAAGCCTGATTGGTCTAAAACAAAGTATAGTATCTTTTATACATCACCCTTCATTACCTACATTTCCTTGGTTCAAAGTGATAATCATGTCACCCATGTTCCCTACACTTCCGCAACTTGCCCTTTAAAATATTACGTAGTTGGTGTTTCCGTAATTTTTAACCCTCTAAAACTAAGGTATGCCTCCCTTGATTGTTTCTGCTCTTGATCAGCTACTTTCTACAGCTCTCGATAATTAAAATGTATAATTATTTTAGAGAAAATAAATGACTCATTTCAAGGACAATACAAACGACTATTATTTGGATTTTAATCAAGACCTATTTACTTTCTAGACATAGTGTGATAATCGATATCATCTCTGCTGCCTTTGTTGTACTTTTATAGTTTATCATAGACGTTCATATCATTGATCAGGGATAGGCGTGTATTTGGTGTTTAAATACTCAAATATCTATTTTTAAATGCTTTCGAGGTTTCAAAAAGTATTGAAGTACAGCATTAAAATACCTGTATTTGTAAATACGTTTTTGAATAGTGTATTTATAAATACAGCAGTTTAATACACAGCAAATCTGTATTCCATATCAAATATTTTAACACAGGCATGATATGTGGACTCCTGAGAAGTTTTTCCTACAATATACCGCTTGTTTAGTGTAAGGCATTATACTTGCCGATTTATTAATTGAGAATGTAGGCTTAATTTTGTTTTTTTGCAGCAATACTCTCAGTGAATTTACACTTGTTCACGATCGCCCACGCTGTTGCAGTGCAAAGTACAAAATTGTAGGTAACACGCGACTTAATTAGCAGTTTGAAAAGTATATTTTACAGTTCACAGTTCGTACACTGCAAGCAAACGCTATCATGAGTATTCATTTAATGCTTATGTTGATAAATCTTTAAGAAAAATTATGTATTTGATATCTATTTAACTAATGAATTTATAAGTATAGTATTTTTAAATATTGTATTTAAAAATGCGCATTTATCAATGCTGTATTTAAATATGAATTTACAAATAGAGGTATTTGAATACGTATTTAAATACAATATTTAGAAATACGCATTCTAAAATACTGTACTTGATAATGCTTGATTTTGTATTTAAGGAGGTTTCATAAGCAAATATGGCTATATTCTATAATTATTGACAAATTAAGTTATACAAATCTAATAACACGAATATCATTTTCATATGACAGGAGCGTTATCTTTGTGTTGAAGAAAGAATTTAATTTTTAATTTTGTATAGTGTATGCTAAGATATTGTTAATTAGAAAAATACCTCAAAAAATTAAATGGCAAATCTTCAATTTTTATCCGATTATAATTCCGCAAGCCTCTTTTTATTCCTAAAATGATTTGAGATAGGGACAACGTGAAAAATATTTTCAAATAAGACACGTGTCCAAAGTTACGTGCAATCGTTTATACGGAAATGTAAGTTTCTACTAGCTTCCTTACCATTCCGTATAAACAATTGCACGTAACTTTGGACAAGTTAGTTATTTGAAAAAATTTGTCACGCTGACCCTGTCTCAAATCTTTCGAGGAATAAAAGAAGCTTTGTTAAATTAAACTTGGATAAAAATTGAAATTTTCCACTAGGTTAATTGAGGTGTTTTCATAGTTGACCATATTTTAGCATGCATGATGAAAAATAAAAAATAAAATTTGTATCCAATACGAAAATTACCCTTGTGTCATATGTCAATGATCTTTATGTTATTAGATTTGCACAACTTACTTTATGAATAATTATATGATATAGCTGTATCTGGTTATGGAACGTCCTTATGTATTTAAATGCGTATCTGCATATCATGCAGAGTAGGGGTGTGCGAGACGTAGGTCGAGACGAGACGAGATCGTCTCGATGGATACAATTCTAGTCGAGAAGAGACGAGACGATATCTTAATCTCGTTTTGGGTAAATTCGAGACACTCGAGATTTGTCGGCTATCTCTGGGTAAATTTCGAGACACCCGAGATTTCTTGGCTATCTTAAGGAAAACTTCAAAACGGCATAGGTTTATACATAACTTGTAAATATTAAGGTCTCTAACGAATAAAACTCTAAAATTGTATCAGAAAGTTCCTTGTAGGCGAGTCGGGACACTCGGAGGTGTTAAATAACGAGACTCTTGCGACAATGGGCTAAATCGTTAAAAAAAAAAGAAAACGATTCGAATTGTCATAATATATTCATTTTTTTTTTTTTACTTTACAGTTAATTGTTCCTTGGTTAATATCTACAACACATATCCAACTCCTTGCAATCGTTAGAATAAGTGAAAAATAAAAGCTAGTATTCTCGATTATTCAAAGTTTTGGTCGAGAGGAGATTT
Source organism: Copidosoma aretas (assembly GCA_030522625.1). Classification (NCBI taxonomy): domain Eukaryota; kingdom Metazoa; phylum Arthropoda; class Insecta; order Hymenoptera; family Encyrtidae; genus Copidosoma; species Copidosoma aretas. The sequence goes on from JAPYYV010000998.1 coordinate 24,709, forward strand.
TTTTCATCATCTGAGACGAGGCAAGCAATCTCGCGAAATTTTTTTTGTCTTGCATACTCCTAACGCAGTCGATGCATTGAAGTGTTCTTTCTTCATAAAACTCAAGATTCTTATTTTATCAGAATGACGAATCGTCTAAATTACTTCACCCATTAGCTGCTAGCGCAATAAAGATTATGTTTTAAAGAACGCTGAGTAAGTAAAAAGTAGTGTCTCTTTGTTTAATCTATAAATATTTGGCACGCATATAAGTGTGCGATAAGACAGTAATAATTATTGTATTTTCCAATCGTACAAAAAAAAAACGATAAAACTAAGAAGTGATGGATCCCGTAATTGCTAATGACGTTTCAGTTTTGAAAGGAGTAGACTCCAGTGGATAAGCCCAATAGCGATAACTACAAAAGTATATCGGTTCGCATAGAAGTCCATAGGCTTACATTTTCTCTAGAAAATGTTTATGATAAAATTAAAGACTGTAAGGTGATATAACTCATTTTGGAATCATTTATGTAAATAGTGGGTCAACTAGTTTAGTTGACAACATAAGAAAAACTCAATAATTGTATTACAAAAACAATATTACGAGTAAAATATAGTTAAGGTGCGGCATTACGCTGTTATGTATAATTGGCTCTGAGAATAAACTAAAAGGAACGCGTGATAAAAAGTTCATAACTTTTGCAACACCTCTACAAGCCCCTGTGCACGATGCATTTTTGCACGATCGCATGATAAAGATTGGATGCTTTTTAAAATCATCTATAATTTCATACCATGTAGTTATAAGATGTAAACAAACAATGTTATAGAATGAAAATCTAAAACTTTGAATAATATACGGTATTATGCATTACAGTGATTTGCTTCATAAAGACCAACATGTTGGCATTATCTTAACTTCTGCAAAAAAAATTTTGAATATGTATTGCATTCTCTATGTATTAAAATTATTTACAGCGGGTTCTAACAACTTTATTCCTTTAGGGGTTAAATTGAGAGTGTACTACAGGTCTACACCACTGTAACAGACATTCTCTAATAATGCTGCGTCTAGAAAGTTTTTGATCGCTTCGCTGCGATAATTCACTGCAACCATTTGGAGCCTACGACTTTTTTCCGAGATCATTTCATTTTTTGCCAAATATTCACTTTGAACGTTATAATTTTCTACTATCGCAGATTACAGCATGATAAAAAGCTCTTTATTTAAATGAAGCCCATTATGATTCTCTTTAAAATTTTTTTTGTGCTGAGAGGCTCGAAAAACGCGTTTATGTGCACTCTATTTGACTCCTGCAGTTTGCATGCGATTTTCGTAAATAGGTGCTATTTTATGCGTTCTCAGGATTTGCGAAGTAAAGCGCTTTTTCGCATTACAAAAAAAGCTGGTACTAAGGCACTTTTTTTTAACTGTTAAGAATAGCGAATTCACCATGGCTTAATGCAACAGATACATACACACATATATTTACTTATCCATAATTGAATATGATATATTCTACATAACAACGATACATATCATTCATAAAGACTTGATAAAGTCTACCTTGATGTAAATACCCTTCTTCTTCAAATACAGACTAAACTACTTACACCGCATTGCGATTCACAAAAGTATTCTGATCCCACAAAAATGTATTGTTTCTTGCTAGTATATTCATTAAAAAAAAAACTCTTCGTCCAAAAGAAGCATATTTTATCTGCATTAAATAGTTCAGGAATTAAAATCCAGCAATCATCATCCCCTTTCTTAGCTTTCAAAACTATTGATTTTAGCTGACCAGCCGAAGAACAGAGGAGAAAGAAAGATCCGAAAAAAAGTGCAAAAAGAAAGCGAGACAAAAGAAAGTAGAACCTTCTCGAGGAAAAAAGGCTCCAGCATTCCGAGGAGCCTACCTCTGCGATGAAAAACGTTCCTTCGCAGGGTCCTCGGAAAAGCACCCAAGGGGGGGGGGGGGGGTCAAGAATTTAAGCCAGGATGAGACGGGCTAGTTCAGAAAGGGCAACCTGTCCGGGGCGTGTGAAGATATGGGG